>JAJOZX010004487.1:172500-403599 GCA_023014485.1 Bathynomus jamesi
AGTTTTGACGTCCCCATACAAAAAGGAAGAAACTAATAAACTAGAAGAAACAAAGACATTTCACAGCCAAGACTGATGGCTGCAAAGAACTCAACTACTGGGAATGACTACGTAAACTAAATCTGTACTCCCTGGAAAGAAGAGAAGTTAGCTACACCATAATCTACATATGGAAAATGATCGAAAAACTGGTACCAAACCTAACACTAAACCCACTCACCATTCAAACAACAATGGAAAATAGGAAAGGCAGAATGTGTAGTAGGGTGGCCCAAAAAAATGAAAGTTGAAAATATCTTTCTCCACAAGGCCATCCGTGTTCCATATCAAAATGTAAGAACTCATGCCAAAAATTAGACAGATCATACAATATTTAGAGGTTGCGACCAGTTCCTATATTTTTAGGATTTGAAACAAAAATATAATAGCAATGTTTTTGCACATGTTATGCAAAAATATACTAGAACACACATGTCATAGCAGTTAATACGACTGCACTAAATCCTTGTATATCAAACAAACAATGTCACACCCGTTACTTTTTCTTCGTCAAAGCCAACTTCGTCGGAACTGGCAATCTTTTTCGGTGGCTGACGACGAGTCACAGTAGGTCATGACTCCAGATTCCTGGGATCTTGGGAGCATTGCTCAAGTAAATTTGGGTTTGGGTTTTGTTCATCCGCTGGACGTTATGCAATTTTTTTGCGTATACGTTCTTGTACAAACCAATTTTTTTAAATTACAAATTTAGTTATTTTAAGTTTAGTTGGTAATTCCATATTTAACAATTATTTTTATTTTTTGTTAAGCTTCAATGTTTTGATAATTAAAATTTTATTAAAACGTATATTTTTTAATATAAAATTATCAGGATTGGACTATGTTCCATTGATCTCGGCCAGATAATTACTTGTGCGGTTTTAAGTAATCCACCATGACTCTAGAATTGAAAAGTTTAGTTAAGTTTAAACTTACTTTTACTTACCTACTTTTACTTACTCTTCCTTACTTTTACTAAGTTGTCAATAATCAATAATGGATCCTAATATTGATGAAGTTGGAGAGAAAAGTGAGGGTGCTAAAAGGGGTTACTTTTGTGGTCAATGCAAGAACAAATATTCAAAGAAGCAAAACTGGGAGGAACATTTTAATTCCCAAAAAAATATTTGTTACAATACAAGAGGTCCCAGAGTTTGGGCCCACAGCTTAGATATTGCAGTAAAGAAATACCAGGATGAAGTGCAGCAAAGAGATATGGCAAAGCAGTCATTTAGTTTGTTCACAAAATGTGCTAGTGCTAGACCTCAGAAAAATGAACCAACTTCATCAACTGCTAATCTAGAAAATGAAACTTTTTCACTAGATGTTTCACAGACTGAAGAAAGTGCTTCTCCTCCACCTAAGAAACAAAAGGTAAGTGAGGAATCTGTGCATCAGACTAACAAAACTGCTTTAGAGGAATTTGAAAATTCCCAAATCCAGAAGACATTGAATGCAATTTTGCGCCTAACAAAAGAAACTCACCAAGCTGTTGTGGTTAAAGAGAAGAGTCAAAATATGCCTTCAAGTTCAAGTGTTGCATCCAAATCTAATAAAGCAAAAAGCAACAAATTTGACATTTCCATAGCCCATTTAAGCAAGTGTAAATCAATACAAGAAATCCTGAACAATGATTTGATCAAATCTACATTCAAATTGGTGGAAAAGAAGGATCTAGGGCATGCTGATGGTTCATTTTCAGTACCAAGTGATGTAATGGAAAACATTGCAAATAGTGACAATAATATGCCTGATGTAGATATAGCTGTTGAGGATCATCAAAGAGCTTCTGTTTATGAAGTGATGAAAACATCTTCTCGGAACACTACTAAATGCATAGAAGACTTATGTGGCAACATCTTATACTACATAATGAAAACAAACACTGCATGGGCTCTATATCCAGTACTTCTAGCTGTATTACATAGGTCAGGTTGTGAGGTTGGAAATTTGAATCATAGCACACATGCGTGCGAGACAATTTGTGAGCTATTAGATAATCAACTTAAAGAACAAACTGTAAAGTGGTTCTTAGAACAAACTTCAGTAACAATAACAGCTGACATTGGAACAATTTTGGGATTAAGCATGCTAGTTGTATTAGTTATGAGTGAAGATGATAAGACTGTAAAACTTGCTGGGATAAATTTAGTACGCAGCAAATCAGGAGTTTATTTGGCCAATGAAATTTTTGATGTGTTGAAGTCTCCTAATCACTTGAAACTATCTGAAGAAGCAATTAAATCCAAGGTATCTGGAATGGTTGGAGATGGGGCTTTTTGTAAGGACAACGAGCCATTTAAAAACGAAATGAAAAAGTTGTTTGGAGAAAATTTCAAATTTCGATGGGACTTAATGCATCTTGTGAACAGAGCCCACGTTGATGCATTGAAGAAAATTTGTAAACTAAGTGAGCTTTTAGACTTTATTCAGAATCACTCTTCAAATCTGAGATCAGGCCTTGACTCTACCAATATGGTTCTTGACAATATCATTGGTTTTAAGAGACCAAAACTCAAATCTGATACTCGCATGGTTAATTACGAATTTGATCAATTTGACAGATTTGTGGAAAATTGTGTTTTTTGATCATCCACAAGAGAGAGAAATTAGTGCCAAGTTCTATGTATTGATTTCCTATGTAACAAAGATTATGTTGCAAGTAGCTCAAAAAACCACAGTTAGTGCAGAATTTGTAGAAAATATATTTTATAAAGGAGGAGGGAAAACTGTTATGTTAAGAGTGATGGAAACAATTTCCAAATTAGCTAATGGAGGAAATGCAAATGATGTAGTTTCTGAATTTAAGCACGATACCACAGGGCAGCAAAAGGAACTAACAGCTGAGGATTACATCCTAAATGAAGTTTACAAATACATCAAGAAATGTTCTGATTACTACCAGGTTGCTGAAGTTGCTAGACCATCCAGAACCAGATCTGAAAGTAGTTTTACAAAAGACTCAGTGATAAATTTGCTGACAGAATATATAGAACAGCTGTGGAAAGGAATCACAGAGAGATTAAAGCATTTTGATAAAGATGGATCAACTGCCTGGAGTGAAGCACCAGCTGAAGGGACATTCTCCATTCTTGGTTACATTGTTGAACACAAAGGATCCATTAAGCCATCTCATTTGACTAAGCTGTGCAGAATTGTGAAGGAGGGTCCAGCTCCAGGCACTAGATCTGCGCTGGCTCTTGACTGCCTCCGAGTAAAATGACATCATCATCTCTCGTAGGCCATCCGGCATGCCAACGAAGAGCTCGTCTCCAGCATAACGGAAATCAACTACATTAATATCAGGCCAGGTCTTCTGGAAGCGTTTGAAGATTCCCCCTTCAGGCCTACTGGTTGGTGTCAGGGCGACAGAAAATACGGCCGACAACATTACCTCGAACACGTGATGACGGCACGCGATCCAGATGAGCTCCTTGTCCAGAGCCTTCTCAATTAGGGTGCACGTGCCCATATTCAGCCCAGTATTGATTGCCGTCGTGTCGAAGACTAGTCCCTGGATCATGGTTTTGAGGTTCCATTCCTCCAGCGTTTGGACACATGCATTGCACTGCTCCTCTCCCGTGCCGCGGCCGATCTTAGGGACTGCAAGAAGTTGCTCTGTTTCACCACCAGTCACCAAGATGGCGACGCGATCCTCAAGCTTTTTATTGTCGGCTATATCTGGAAGCAGTTTACCGTCCCAGTGGAGAAGCAGTGGGCTGTCCGGCGAGAAAACAGCCTGTTGAGCAGTTGCTACCGCCTCACGAGTCGTGACCCGCGCTCGCTGAATGGTGTTCCGGGATAGCGCCACGGACTCCAGGCCATGACCGAGCGCTTGCGTGACGGCTCCTACGACGAACATGGCAGCGCGGTCAGGGAGTTTCACTCGGTCGAGCGCGGCGGCTACTTCCTTGGTCACAATGGTCTACTTCGATTTCTTATTTCTTGGCTGATCTTGACTGGATGTTGACGGAGCTTGGAAATCATCTTCGGACTCCGTCGATGTGGAGGAGCTACAAATGTCAGCAATGGCGGAACTAGACGGAACAGCCGTATTCGCCTGTTGGGCGCTCAACATGCTTTTTTCCTTTCGAGCACTGGCCTGATCACTCCTGAGGCGCTTGCGAGTCTCCTTGTTCGTCAAGGTCTTGTCGATCCCGGACATACTCGCGCTCGAGGGATCCTGCTGTTGCATCTGCAGGAACTGTTTGTCTTCTTCGTCCATCATAATACTGAGGGCGTCTTTTCGTGAGATGTCAAGTAGTTTGGTGAGATTCTCCTTGAATTTTCTTTCCTTGATTCGGCACCCGTCTTTCGGTTTCAATCGGTTTTTCTTCAAGCCACAATATTCTTCATAGAGCTTTGGAAGCTTGCGCACGCTGGAGTCCACCCGCTGGGTCGGAATTCGTGCCTTGTCCCAGATTGTCAGCGCTCTGTCTATGGTGGCCTTAGCACTGTCACCGATTGCGGGTCCCTTCTGGTGGTGAAACATGAAGTTCCTGAGAATAGCCCCGTTTGTTGGCAGGCCAGATGCCAAGATGTCCGGATCCGGCTTACCCAGGAGCCAAACTTTCGGACTGCTCTCTGTGGTTGTCATGGTCTTGGCCTGTGGAATGGAAGATAAAATGGAAATTGGAGTTAAAGAACCTATACATATGTTTTATGTAAAATATAAAACAAACAATTTTAACAATTTTAATTTTTTTTTTAAATTTTTAAAAATTTTAATAAACAATTCATTGTTCCAAATTGCTTATCAAGGTCAGTGCAGTAAATGAATGACAGAAAAACTAAGCATAGTGTCCGCCACTGGTGAAAATTTTAACTTGCCTTATTGGTGTGATTCACTGCGCGGCGTAACCCAGATGGCAGGAACGCAACAAAAACACGTCTACACCTGCCGAGACTTGGTGACCAACTGAGCTAGTGGGAACTTGGGAAGAGTGCATTGCTATCATATAGTGATTCTTTGGATATAGGTTTACAGTCTACAGTGGCGTTGCTCGGCAAATATTTATTGTAGAACATAATGGTGACCCAAAATTACTGAAATTACGGAATTTAGATATTTTTACCTTGAGGTCGCGACCTCTAAATATTGGCCGATCTTCCTGATTTTTTGCATGAAAGCTTCTTTTGTGATATGGAACAGGAATAGCCTTGTGGAGAATAGCAATTCAAACTTATTTTTTCAGTTAATTTTTGGGCCACCCTAATGTGTAGTGTTCCCAAATTAAAGGCCCGACAAGGGACCTCCTCAACACTGAAGGAAAATAGCTTTGTTGTCAGGGGGCCAAGACTTTTTAACCAGCTTCCAAGGGACCTCAGAAACGTTACAGGGATCAAAGTTGGTCTTCTCTTGAAGACTAGATGCCTGGCTCAGGACGGTACCAGATGAGCCGGGTGTACCTGGCTCTATGTACGGTGGAGAGCGCAAGAAAGCAACTCGCTCCTCCACCGAGCCAGACCTAGAGGCGGGGCCACCAGCTTGACCTTCGTGTGAAGAGAGAGCACCGCACGGAACAGCAACAAGGTTAACAAGGTGTGTGTATATATGTGTGTGTGTGTGTGACGGGGAATCTGTGTAACGGGATTTCATGTAAGGTTAAATCTTGATATTTTCGATAAACCTACGGGAAAATTATTGAATGTCCGGTTAGGTCAATTGTACGCCCTTGACGATTGGTTAAGTCAAGTCGTAATGTTTTCATTAAAATTAACGAAAATATCATGACTTAACCTTATGTGAAATCTCAACATTTCAGGGATTTCATGAAATCCCTAGGTACACAGATTTTTTGTACCACATATGTGGACAAAATTAAAACTCACTTTTACGCGCATAGTGCTACTGTACTCCACTATTTTCACGAAGCTAAAGTACGATCCCCTCATATAAGATAGGCTTTTCACCTTTCACCTTTGCTCTCCTCTAATTTGACCCGCAGAGCTTGAAAATGCAAAAAAGTTTCCCTTCCCTACTAAAATCATTTTCTTTTCCTCATTAAAAACTTTGTAACCGAGATGAACTCTCTCCCTTATGAAGTTCAGGACTATTTGCTCAGTAATACGATGAACCCTTTTAGTTGTTCTATGAATCTAATATATATATATATATATATATATGCTGCAAACCCACAAGGAAAAAGAAAAACGATTCCAAGGCCTTTCGTGTATTCAAAGCTACACCTCGTCAGGGAATGAAGTTAAAAGGCGAGAAGCCCATATATATACAACGTACAGGAAAAACAAAACAATTAGCACATACTTAACAAGGGTTAATGAGAGGCAAAAGAAATTTTAACATGATATCGTCAATTTTATAAGTCCCCGAGCTGTTATTGAAATTGTTTTTAAAATGAATAAATGCACATTCTAGAATATTTCGTTCTATTATATCTCTGTTTTTAACAAGCGCTTTAGAACTATCCCACTTGATGCTATGGTTACATCTATACATATGGTTAAATAAAGCATTGGAAGTACTAGCTGTTCTACAAGCATATTTATGCTGTTTTACCCTAATATCTAACGTTTTACCGGTTTGGCCTATATATACTGAGTTACATTGTGTACATCCGATCGAATACACACAACCAACAACATTATCAGGGCTATTCTTTATTAGGCGTGATTTAACAGTATTATTATACTTAAAGATTACATTAATGCCAATTGCTTTAAGTACAGTTGGAAGGTATTGAAAATTAACATGGTAAGGTAGGCTAAGGATATTTTTACGCTGAAATTCCTTTACAATTACATTATTATAATACCTATTCTTGGCTTTCTTAAGACAGTTATCTAAAAATGAAATAGGATAACATAATTTAGTACCAATATTCATGATATTGCATAACTCGGAATCTAAAAATTCAGGACTGACAACTCTCAATGCTCGAAGAAACATAGCAGAGAAAATAGAGGATTTAATCGAAGGATGATGGTCAGAATAAAAATGCACGTAAGAGTTATTATTAGTAGGCTTACGGTAGACTTCATATTTGAACTGATTAGAGCATCTCCAAATTTTTAGATCAAGAAAAGGTAGGCTTCCCTCATTTTCTTTTTCAACTGTAAACTTAATAGATGGGGCTAAATTGTTGAGCCTACCAAGAAATAAGTCCACATCCAAATTATTAGGCCAAAGGCATAAAATATCATCTATATACCTGTACCAAACCAGGTTAAAATTAACAATCGTAGGCAAAATTCTACTTTCAAAAAATTCCATATATAAATTAGCTAGTACAGGTGAAAGGGGATTTCCCATAGCCAATCCAAACGACATAACATAAAACTTATTTTCAAACTGAAATTTACAATCTTTGACACACAGCTTAATTAACTCAATAAGAGTGTTGTGTTGAACAGGGAAAGAATATTCAGAAATCTTATCTTTTAAGAAATCAAGTAGGTCATCAACAGGGACTTTTGTGAATAGCGAGCATACATCGAAGCTTACCAATTTGAAATTAGGGTCATTAGGGAACTTCAGTTTGTCAATAAGATCCATGCTATTTACAATATGTGACTCAGAAACAGAGCCAACTAATGGTGTTAATAAACTAACTAACCATTTCGATAGCTTATAGGTTACGGAGCCCACTGAGCTAACAATAGGCCTCATGGGATTATTAACTTTGTGTGTTTTTACTAAGCCGTACAGATATGGTAGTGACGAATTAATACTAAGAAACTGCTGTGAAAGCCCATTATAGTTATTTTTTAATATTTCTCTTAATTTTCTGTTAAACATTTTATTAACATCCTCCAATGGGTCTCTATTTAGAGGTTTGTACGTGTCACGATCACTTAATAACGTATTCATCTTTTCAACATAACTGTTTTTGTCCATGATGACGATCGAATTGGATTTGTCCGCTTTAGTAATATGTAATGAATCATTATTTTTCAGTGTTTTAGGGCTTTTTCAAACCTCAAAGGATAATTCGATTCAAACTTCGTATTAAAAGCACTATACACACAACCTTTTGCTAAAGTCACCTCACTTTCGGAAATATTACTGTGTTTTTCAAAATTAATAAAAGACTTAGCAATCAGTAAACTGCTGGGCTTTTTTGGGACTGAGAAACCTAATCCAAAACCTAACGCACATTTCATATTGAAGTCTAGTTCTTGGGACGACAAGTTAACAATATTACTAAAATCACTTTTTTTAGTCCAGTAACTATTATGAATTAAATCCTCCAGCAGTTTCTTAGTATTAATTCGTCACTACCATATCTGTACGGCTTAGTAAAAACACACAAAGTTAATAATCCCATGAGGCCTATTGTTAGCTCAGTGGGCTCCGTAACCTATAAGCTATCGAAATGGTTAGTTAGTTTATTAACACCATTAGTTGGCTCTGTTTCTGAGTCACATATTGTAAATAGCATGGATCTTATTGACAAACTGAAGTTCCCTAATGACCCTAATTTCAAATTGGTAAGCTTCGATGTATGCTCGCTATTCACAAAAGTCCCTGTTGATGACCTACTTGATTTCTTAAAAGATAAGATTTCTGAATATTCTTTCCCTGTTCAACACAACACTCTTATTGAGTTAATTAAGCTGTGTGTCAAAGATTGTAAATTTCAGTTTGAAAATAAGTTTTATGTTATGTCGTTTGGATTGGCTATGGGAAATCCCCTTTCACCTGTACTAGCTAATTTATATATGGAATTTTTTGAAAGTAGAATTTTGCCTACGATTGTTAATTTTAACCTGGTTTGGTACAGGTATATAGATGATATTTTATGCCTTTGGCCTAATAATTTGGATGTGGACTTATTTCTTGGTAGGCTCAACAATTTAGCCCCATCTATTAAGTTTACAGTTGAAAAAGAAAATGAGGGAAGCCTACCTTTTCTTGATCTAAAAATTTGGAGATGCTCTAATCAGTTCAAATATGAAGTCTACCGTAAGCCTACTAATAATAACTCTTACGTGCATTTTTATTCTGACCATCATCCTTCGATTAAATCCTCTATTTTCTCTGCTATGTTTCTTCGAGCATTGAGAGTTGTCAGTCCTGAATTTTTAGATTCCGAGTTATGCAATATCATGAATATTGGTACTAAATTATGTTATCCTATTTCATTTTTAGATAACTGTCTTAAGAAAGCCAAGAATAGGTATTATAATAATGTAATTGTAAAGGAATTTCAGCGTAAAAAATATCCTTAGCCTACCTTACCATGTTAATTTTCAATACCTTCCAACTGTACTTAAAGCAATTGGCATTAATGTAATCTTTAAGTATAATAATACTGTTAAATCACGCCTAATAAAGAATAGCCCTGATAATGTTGTTGGTTGTGTGTATTCGATCGGATGTACACAATGTAACTCAGTATATATAGGCCAAACCGGTAAAACGTTAGATATTAGGGTAAAACAGCATAAATATGCTTGTAGAACAGCTAGTACTTCCAATGCTTTATTTAACCATATGTATAGATGTAACCATAGCATCAAGTGGGATAGTTCTAAAGCGCTTGTTAAAAACAGAGATATAATAGAACGAAATATTCTAGAATGTGCATTTATTCATTTTAAAAACAATTTCAATAACAGCTCGGGGACTTATAAAATTGACGATATCATGTTAAAATTTCTTTTGCCTCTCATTAACCCTTGTTAAGTATGTGCTAATTGTTTTGTTTTTCCTGTACGTTGTATATATATATGGGCTTCTCGCCTTTTAACTTCATTCCTGACGAGGTGTAGCTTTGAATACACGAAAGGCCTTGGAATCGTTTTTCTTTTTCCTTGTGGGTTTGCAGCATTCATTCATTTCACGTGTTTTATTGTGAAATTCATCCCATAATATATATATATATATATATATATATATATATATATATATCGTAAAGAACGACGCTTGTATAGGAGATATTCCGCGCAAGACGAGAGAGAACGGAACAAATGAAAAAATGAGGTAACCACCTGGGAATCGAACCGGGATCTTCCGATTGCCGGTCAGACGCGATACCATTACACCATGGACCTCACTCTTCCCAGGTCGTTACCTCATTTTTTCATTTGTTCCGTTCTCTCTCTCTCGTCTTGCGCGGAATATCTCCTATACAAGCGTCGTTCTTTACGTTATTTATACTGCGTGTTCTTTGCAGTTGAATGTATATATATATATATATATAAGCGACACGCTTGACCTTCGCGAAATGAGAAATCATCACGTGGAACCTTTGTAAGGTAAGGTTATATATTATATATATTATATATATATATATATATATATATATATAATTCAGACATAGGGCTGAAGCTGGCTTTTGTAGGCTTCGGCTTCAAGAATTTGAAAATGCCGACTTCGGCTTCGAGATTTGGTTATTTGTATGGTTTGAGGGGTTTTATTTCTTATTTAACTATTTTAACAAAGTGTTTTATTATTAGTAATACAAATAACCAAAAATAGTTAACCTATAATAATTTAGAATAGGTTAACTATGGAACTCGTCTTCCAGTCCCGGTTTTATATACACATAGTGCGACATGGTACCATACCTCGTGTAAATGTCCAATAATTATTATTAAAATGAAAACAATGGGTTCATTATTCCTGATTATAAATTCTCAGATCAGTGTGTTTCGAAAACCTTCAAAATCAAGTACAAAAACATTGTTTATTTGGTGAATTTGGCTGATTCATAATAATAATACTAATAATAATTTCTCGTTCCTCCCGCGCGAAACTCCCTTTCACCCCTCCATCCTATTGGGGGGAGAAACATTCATCCACCTGTGTATCTTCCCCTTGCCAGATTCACGTGACCGGAAACCCCCATAAAGGCGGTAGTAGGATATTACGGTACTGTAGTTACGTGGCGATACGGTAGTAAGTTCTGGAAGGTCAGGGTGTTCTTTTTTTTCTTCATTGCGTAAGACTAATTACCGTAATTATTTGTAAGCCGAAGCTGTATTGCTCAACAGAAATGTTAAAAATGTTTTTTTCAATAGATTTATTGTAGTCTGGATTATTATAACTTTTTTTCGTTGAATCGAGCCTACACGCAAGTTGAACTTGGAGGGTGGGGGAAATCAAAGTTCTTAACTTACTTTATTCAGGCTTAGTCATAGCTCAACCATTATTACATTATTAGTAAAGTAAAATGCAAAGATTATTAGTTATGAAACTAATTTTAATAGGTCATAATGACGAGCTTTTTGTTTATATTGTATACCGTTAAAAGGAGCGTGTGTGTGTGTGACATGCAAATGAAGTGGATTCGCGTTAAAACTTCGTCAGAGTAAAGGGGACGATCGTAAAGTTTCAGAAATCTTGTTGACTAGACATAAGTCTATCGAAATTTTTACACACACACACACACACACACACACACACACACACCATTAGTTCATTCAGTTTGCCTGACTTTTGGAGGTGCGTTTACAGTTGTTAATAGCGTCTAATTGATGAATTACTCGTCCTGGGAGTTTTGTATACAGGTTAAAGGCTTATGGGAAAAATCGGGTTAGGGGGTTCTCGGCCGCGGTCACATTGGCTAAAATTCCAGATTTTTTAAAGTAAAAAATACGCATCGTATGTCTGCACTACACATGATAAATATGAATAGCCTAATAAAGGAATATACAGTGTGTAAAAACCATTTTGCTTGCCTTAAATAATGATAATGGACTGCAGATAGCGACGACGATGATGGTGGTGATGTTGGGAGTTGGGGTTAGAAGGATGAGGGGTTGTCCTCCTCATCAGGCTCGGGATCATCAATAAGTGAACTGGCACAATACGAGAGAGAACATGAGGCGGGAGGACCCGCGCATCCAGCTGATCCAAGCGCGGGAGAGCGCGGTGGCGTCCGATTTGAAATGGTGGGTAGCGGGCTGGTGCACGAGCCGCCGTGGAAACCCGTGGATACTGAGTCAAAACTGTATACCGTGGTAGGCAAAATGGTATACAGAATATTAAGCGTGAATACTAGAAACTGTGGTTGGAAAACCCATGGTTGGCGAGGAAACCTGTATTTCCTTACTATGTGCGGGAGTTTTGGTGTTTAGTATTAGAGAAATCTAAAACCTGTGCTCAAAATTATTCTTTCTTTTTTTAATAATACCAGTAGGCTTTAAAAACTTATTTATAGACACCCTTGAAACTATATTGCGATGTTTGGAGGTATATATATATATATATATATATATATATATATATATATATATATGGGAATGAACTCAGAATGGTCCCGAGTTTTTTATGATACACACAGACAGTGCATGGAACAAGGAACTCTTCTGGGATAATTAAATCCACTATAGTCCGAATAAGTAATGGTAAATGACAAATACCATAGTTTTTCTTTTTCATGATGCTAGCCCATTACTTATTCGGACTATAGTGGATTTAATTATCCCAGAAGAGTTCCTTGTTCCATGCACTGTCTGTGTGTATCATAAAAAACTCAGGGGACCATTCTAAGTTCATTCCCATCTTGAAACGGACATGTTATGTGCCTTGAAAAGTGGACGCTCAATTCTGCCAGTTGAGGTTTAAGTTTTGGGTTTTGGCTAAAAATATAATAGTTACCCCTTTTTCTTTTTCTTTGATGCATTCAATCTGACGTGAAGGCAGCGAGTCTTTTGCTTATATTGGGGTTCTAAATGTAGCATGGCTAGGTGCTTTAAACCCTAGATCCATGTCCCAAAGCTGGATCCTGTCTGCTTTGCAGATAGCTGGTGAGGAAGCTATATTTATGGGACCTCTTTGCGAGTGACCCGTTGCCCACGTCGGGCTAGCATCATGAAAAAGAAAAACTATGGTATTGTCATTTACCATTACTTATTCGGACTATAGTGGATTTAATTATCCCAGAAGAGTTCCTTGTTCCATGCACTGTCTGTGTGTATAATATATATATATATATATACAACTGCAAAGAACACGCAGTATAAATAACGTAAAGAACGACGCTTGTATAGGAGATATTCCGCGCAAGACGAGAGAGAGTGTAATGGTATCGCGTCTGACCGGCAATCGGAAGATCCCGGGTTCGATTCCCAGGTGGTTACCTCATTTTTTCATTTGTTCCGTTCTCTCTCTCGTCTTGCGCGGAATATCTCCTATACAAGCGTCGTTCTTTACGATATATATATATATATATATATGGCCATTCAAAAAAGACTCAACACTTTAAATTGCTTATATTTCGTAATATTGTTAACGTACAGGAATGATTTTTGTATTAGTTTAGAGCGTACACGTGGGAGTTTTGTTACCGCTTTGGCCTAGTAGCGTAAGGCGCTAGGCGAACGACTCTTGTAGCCTAAGGTGTAGTAGCGCGTCATTAGTCAGTGTTTAGGAAGATGTACACTTTACAATAACGTATGTTTATAGTGAAAACGTTTTATGCTACGGCAGTGCAGTTCAAGTTGAACGTAATTTTTGCAAGAAATTCAACTGCAGGAAAGGTCCGAACAGATCTACGATATATAGGCTAGTTCAAAAGTTTGAAAATACGGCTACTGCAACCTACAATAAGAAAGAAGCGTTGTGGCTTGTGAGTAGGAACTTAGGAAGAGAACCGCAAGATCAGTGAATAACGTTAAACGTGCGAAGGAGGCAGTTTCGCGAAGTCCTCAGAAATCTGTTAACCGTCTCTCTCAAAATTGGAAATATCCCGTTCATCGACCAACAGGATATTAAAGAAAGATCTGGGCATGTTTCCATATAAACTTCAAATGCATCAGACGCTCACTGAGCGAGCGAAAGCTGTTAGAAACGTTTTTTGTGGTTCATTTCTGCAATTCTTGGAAAGAAACCTTGCGGTTCTAAACATGTTTTTCATTAAATAAAAACTCCCAATTGTACGCTGTAAACTAATACAAAAATCACTCCTGTATGTTAAACATATTACGAAATATTAGGTCATCCCATAAGTAATGCGACATTTTTTAATTTTTTTTTCCCATTTTTATCATTATTTTATGGATAGAAATCAAACAACTCTTTGAAGTTATTTATATTTAAATAAATATTTATTTAAATACGGTATAAATAACTTCAAAGAGTTGCTTGATTTCTATCCGTAAAATAATGATAAAAATGGAAAAAAAAAAATTAAAAATGCCGCATTACTTATGGGATGACCTAATATAAGCAATTTAAACTGTTGCGTCTTTTTTGAATGGCCCTGTATATATATATATATATATATATATATATATATATATATATATATAATGTACCTATTCGAAAATTTAGCCCATGCCGATACCGATACGATTCTTTGCCTATATTTAAAAAAATCAATTTCCTTCATAAGTTTTACTAATCTAATGTAAAACTTTTAATTTTCATACTTTTACATTTCAAATTTGTTTAAATGCTTTTCCTTAGCTCACTCCACAATATACACCACCAGAATTTGTTGCTCGTGTACCGTAGCTAAAAATGCTATTAAAAAGTTTCATTACTCAGTAAAATGATAAAATACAGTAATTTTAGTTTCATAAATTCTATACCAATATTTAATGTTTTCTTTTATTGAGCTATTTTCTTCAACAAATGTGAACAACAAATTTTTCATTAAAATTTCAAGTCCTTCCTTGGTGGCCAATTTGAATAAAAAAAATGTATATATAATTATAATTTGGGCTTATAAAATTATTAAAATACTTAAAATAGTCAACATTATAAGATGGTTTAATATATTATAAAGTACAGGGTGTCCGCAATGTTTTGTCACCCATTTGAAATGTGTAATAGCAACAACTATACGATACGATTGAACGACGCGTATTGGCTAGTACCTTGGTCCATTAGCAACCAGGTAATGGCAAAAACCATTGAAAATATTCGTGCGTACTTCCAGGACCGATTCAGTCGTGCAGCTCCTCCAAAAAGGACTCTGTTGAGATGGGAAAAGAAACGGTTCATGACAGGATCTGTAAAAGATAAACTAAGAACTGGTAGGCTATCGAAGTGATAAATGGGTCTGAAAGAAAAACGAAAATTAGTTAGTTTTACTGGGATGGCGAGACATCGTGGACACCCTGTACAGCTTAATATATAATTATTATTAATTAATAGACTTCTTATTAATATAGAGTAGGAGATTACGATAGTCTACAATATTTAGAGATTAGGTAGGTAGAAAAAATATAAATTTATGGGCAACTTAATATACAGGGTGTTCATAAAGTTCCTATTTCAGTGAAAACGTACCAAAAAGAGTAAAATTCAATAACTATATAATATAAGGCATACATTTAATGAATACTTAAGCATATGATTCTACATGAGCACCGTCAGTATCTCTCTCGAGTTCGAATCTGTTAGCAGCATTGCGGAACACATTTTGGAGCATGACAGGGATCATTTTTGTAACTGCTGTTACGATACGAGCACGTAAATGTCTCGGCTTCATTCATATGACATTTAGATGGCATTTTAAGCACCGTCGTCTTTCAACAAGATGGGGCACCTTGTCATTACGCAAACATTATTCGGGAGTACCTAAATGAAGGATTTCCAAATAGGTGGATCGGACGTGGAGGCAACAGGCCCTGGGCCATGACTCCAGATTCCTGGGATCTTGGGAGCATTGCTCCAGTAAATTTGACCATGAGAAAAAGTAAATTTGGGTTTGGGTTTTGTTCATCCGCTAGACGTTATGCAATTTTTTTGCGTATACGTTCTTGTACAAACCAATTTTTTTAAATTACAAATTTAGTTATTTTAAGTTTAGTTGGTAATTCCATATTTAACAATTATTTTTATTTTTTGTTAAGCTTCAATGTTTTGATGATTAAAATTTTATTAAAACGTATATTTTTTTAATATAAAATTATCAGGATTGGACTATGTTCCATTGATCTCGGCCAGGTTTGATAAATTGGCCAGATAATTACTTGTGCGGTTTTAAGTAATCCACCATGACTCTAGAATTGAAAAGTTTAGTTAAGTTTAAACTTACTTTTACTTACTTTAACTTACCTACTTTTACTTACCTACTTTTACTTACTCTTCGTTACTTTTACTAAGTTTAAAGCACTTACTTTTACTTACTTTCATTGTACTATATTTACTTACTTTTACTCACTTTTACCATACTATATTTACTAACTTTTACTTATTTTGTATTTTTTCAGGTAGTCAATAATCAATAATGGATCCTAATATTGATGAAGTTGGAGAGAAAAGTGAGGGTGTTAAAAGGGGTTACTTTTGTGGTCAATGCAAGAACAAATATTCAAAGAAGCAAAACTGGGAGGAACATTTTAATTCCCAAAAAAATATTTGTTACAATACAAGAGGTCCCAGAGTTTGGGCCCACAGCTTAGATATTGCAGTAAAGAAATACCAGGATGAAGTGCAGCAAAGAGATACGGCAAAGCAGTCATTTAGTTTGTTCACAAAATGTGCTAGTGCTAGACCTCAGAAAAATGAACCAACTTCATCAACTGCTAATCTAGAAAATGAAACTTTTCACTAGATGTTTCACAGACTGAAGAAAGTGCTTCTCCTCCACCTAAGAAACAAAAGGTAAGTGAGGAATCTGCGCATCAGACTAACAAAACTGCTTTAGAGGAATTTGAAAATTCCCAAATCCAGAAGACATTGAATGCAATTTTGCGCCTAACAAAAGAAACTCACCAAGCTGTTGTGGTTAATAAAGAGAAGAGTCAAAATATGCCTTCAAGTTCAAGTGTTGCATCCAAATCTAATAAAGCAAAAAGCAACAAATTTGACATTTCCATAGCCCATTTAAGCAAGTGTAAATCAATACAAGAAATCCTGAACAATGATTTGATCAAATCTACATTCAAATTGGTGGAAAAGAAGGATCTAGGGCATGCTGATGGTTCATTTTCAGTACCAAGTGATATAATGGAAAACATTGCAAATAGTGACACTAATATGCCTGATGTAGATATAGCTGTTGAGGATCATCAAAGAGCTGCTGTTTATGAAGTGATGAAAACATCTTCTCGGAACACTACTAAACGCATAGAAGACTTATGTGGCAACATCTTATACTACATAATGAAAACAAACACTGCATGGGCTCTATATCCAGTACTTCTAGCTGTATTACATAGGTCAGGTTGTGAGGTTGGAAATTTGAATCATAGCACACATGCGTGCGAGACAATTTGTGAGCTATTAGATAATCAACTTAAAGAACAAACTGTAAAGTGGTTCTTAGAACAAACTTCAGTAACAATAACAGCTGACATTGGAACAATTTTGGGATTAAGCATGCTAGTTGTATTAGTTATGAGTGAAGAAGATAAGACTGTAAAACTTGCTGGGATAAATTTAGTACGCAGCAAATCAGGAGTTTATTTGGCCAATGAAATTTTTGATGTGTTGAAGTCTCCTAATCACTTGAAACTATCTGAAGAAGCAATTAAATCAAAGGTATCTGGAATGGTTGGAGATGGGGCTTTTTGTAAGGACAACGAGCCATTTAAAAACGAAATGAAAAAGTTGTTTGGAGAAAATTTCAAATTTCGATGGGACTTAATGCATCTTGTGAACAGAGCCCACGTTGATGTATTGAAGAAAATTTGTAAACTAAGTGAGCTTTTAGACTTTATTCAGAATCACACTTCAAATCTGAGATCAGGCCTTGACTCTACCAATATGGTTCTTGACAATATCATTGGTTTTAAGAGACCAAAACTCAAATCTGATACTCGCATGGTTAATTACGAATTTGATCAATTTGACAGATTTGTGGAAAATTGTGTTTTTTGATCATCCACAAGAGAAAGAAATTAGTGCCAAGTTCTATGTATTGATTTCCTATGTAACAAAGATTATGTTGCAAGTAGCTCAAAAAACCACAGTTAGTGCAGAATTTGTAGAAAATATATTTTATAAAGGAGGGAAAACTGTTATGTTAAGAGTGATGGAAACAATTTCCAAATTAGCTAATGGAGGAAATGCAAATGATGTAGTTTCTGAATTTAAGCACGATACCACAGGGCAGCAAAAGGAACTAACAGCTGAGGATTACATCCTAAATGAAGTTTACAAATACATCAAGAAACGTTCTGATTACTACCAGGTTGCTGAAGTTGCTAGACCATCCAGAACCAGATCTGAAAGTAGTTTTACAAAAGACTCAGTGATAAATTGGCTGACAGAATATATAGAACAGCTGTGGAAAGGAATCACAGAGAGATTAAAGCATTTTGATAAAGATGGATCAACTGCCTGGAGTGAAGCACCAGCTGAAGGGACATTCTCCATTCTTGGTTACATTGTTGAACACAAAGGATCCATTAAGCCATCTCATTTGACTAAGAAGCTGTGCAGAATTGTGAAGGAGGGTCCAGCTCCAGGCACTAGATCTGCTGTAATGATCACACAGAAAGCCATTGATCAGTGGCCAAGCATACATGGCGGTAAATTCACAACAAATGCCTACATGCAAGGTCTAACATCGTCCACTGTTGCTGCTGCAATGAATAAATAAACTTAAGGTGAGTTATAAACTGTACATTATTGTATTATTATGTTTAGCTAAAACAATTTGTAATTGGTATGTCGTCAATTCAAGAGTTTACTATCATTAACCTATCTAGTGGTGTAAGGGAAAAAAAAGTAAATTCAGAGCTGTGCTCCAGTAAATTTTTTCAAATCTGGAGTCATGCCCTGGGCGGCTGGATCTCCTGACCTAACGCCCTTGAATTTCTTCGGATGGGGCTTTATCAAATGAAACGTCTATCAAACGAGGGTTACAGATCTGCAAGATTTACGTGCTCGTATCGTAACAGCAGTTACAAAAATAACCCCCGTCATGCTCCAAAATGTGTTTAGCAATGCTGCTAACAGATTCGAACTCTGTAGAGATACTGATGGTACTCATGTAGAATCATATGCTTAAGTATTCACAAATGTATGCCTTCTATTATATTGTTATTGCATTTTACCCTTTTTGCCACGTTTTCACTGAAATAGATAGGGACTTTATAAACACCCTGTATTAAGCTTTGCCTTTTTTGTGAATGTAAAATATTTGTATATAATTTCACTTTGAAATGAGTCTAAATTATAATAAATGGTATTTTTTGTCTGTTCAGTTTTCTGTTAATTTAGATTTTTTTGTAATTTAAATTTAAAAAGTCAAAGAATCGGCTAAATTTGGCCGATGCCGATTAATCGGTACACCACTAATATATATAGGTTAGTCAAAGTGTGTAACCAGCCATTTCGCGTAATGGCTGAAACTTTGTCATTTCGCGAAATGGCTGTTTCACTCGGTCATTTTGTGAAATGACTAAAATCTTCAGCCATTACGCGAAATGGCTGAAATTCCACCTTTGTCATTTCATACAAGATCATTTGCCTGGTTAGGTCAACTGTATGTCCTTGACAATTGGTTAGGTTAAGTCGTGTTATTTTCGTTAGTTTTAACGAAAATAACACGACTTAACCTTACCAATTGTCAAAGGCATACAGTTGACCTAACCGGGCCTTCAATGGCGGACATCATTGAAGGCCCGGTTAGTATTTGAAGTGTTTCTCACTTATTTCAACAGACCTGTGGACGTAGGTATGTTTTAGCAGATTTAGTTAGTTAAATGAAGGTTTCCAATTTTATTGTGATGTTTGTTGTTTCTATGAATTCATGACAAAAGTCATTTTAGCCATTTCACGAAATGACCAAGGTGGAATTTCAGCCATTTCGCGTAATGGCTGAAGATTTTAGTCATTTCACAAAATGACCAAGTAAAACAGCCATTTCACGAAATGACTAAAAGTTTCAGCCATTATGCGAAATGGCTGGTTACACACTTTGACTATATATATATATATATATATATATATATATATATATATATATATATATATATATATACAGGGTGTCCCGTAAGTCTGGACCCATAGGGCAAAATTAATAAAATTACAAAATAGTCCCAGTTTCGCTGGACATGCGTCGAAGTGACTTCTTGGGACTGACAGCGAAGCTAGCCAACACATTGGTACTGGTTTCGTCTTCCGTAACTGTCCTTGAAGGTCCTCTGCGAGGCTTGTCAGCTACGGATCCAGTTTCCTTAAATTTGGCTATCAACTTGCCAACACATCTGTGTGTGATTGGTGCGCGGTCTGGATGCATATTGTTGAATTCTTCGGCCACTTCCGGTGACTGCGGGTCCCGACCAGCAAAATAACTTGAACTCTCTCCTCTCTAGTCAGTGACATGGTTTACCTGCAACATAATAAAAAAATATTTATAAATCCCTATGGGTCCAGACTTACGGGACACCCTGTGTATATATATATATACTAGCATCATGAAAAAGAAAACTGGTATTTGTCATTTACCATTACTTATTCGGAGTATAGTGGATTTAATTATCCCAGAAGAGTTCCTTGTTCCATGCACGGTCTGTGTGTATCATATATATATATTATATATATATATATATATATATATATATATAAATAATATTGCGCGCCAAGGGGCCCAAGTACCCCAAGGACTATTTGGTGGTAGACGTGCGATGCTCAATGGAACAATCTGGAGTGGTTTTCCGCCGTTAATCGCTTCTTATTATTGATATTTGTTTAAAACTTGTCCTTCAATATGTTACGTTGCAATCTTCGTTTATACTCGGGATGCACCGGATACCGGATCACGATTCGGTATCTAGCCGATCCGGCCACTTCTTCAGTATCCGGCTGGATACTGGATATCAAGTATGATCCGACCGGATACTGGAATTAATTAACATTTTATTCACATTTTTGATAAAAAAACTTCATATTTCAAGTTTTTTTGCGTACTTTATATGGCTAATGCCAGACGATTTTATTCAGCTGCGGGAAGAGCCGTGCGCCAATAAAGGGCTAAATTAACTTTTAATTTTCTTTTAAAAGAAAAAAACGCGCTGAAAGTTAGATTTCTCTAAAATTTAGCAGAAACTAGGTCTAATCAACTCTAATCCACATTTTTTTTAGGAGAATAAAAGGATTTTGTAAAATTAGTAGGAACATAAAAATTTATTAAACCACTAGTTAATCGCGAGTTTTAAAATTTTTTCCGGCCAAATATCTGCAATATCCCTATCCGGTCATTTCTTGATCCGGCCGATTGTCCAGCAAAAATAAAAGCCAGATATCCGGTTATCCGACTCTATTGGATCCGGTTACATTCCTAGTTTATATTCTGGTAAAAAATGTAAAATAACCAAAAAAGTTCTTTAATAATTCCTTTATTTTTTTCGTAATGTTTAACAATTCACGAATAAATCCAAAGTTTTGCAATCATTTATGCAAAATTTAAATGAACGAGTTAACAAATAAAGGTAATTTATTGAGCTTTCAACTTAAAATTAGCCGAATGAAGGTACCATATATATATATATATATATATATATATATATATATATATATGTGTGTGTGTGTGTGTTACTGTAAAAGCCCGACGAGTGGTAAATCTTAAGATTTGCCGGTAAATCTTGACATTTACCATGTACATCTGGTAAAAGTCCGAAAAACAAGTGAAATTTTACTTATTTTGGACTTACCAAATCTACATGGTAAATGTCAAGATTTACCATCAGAAGTTGTAAAAGCCAGGATTGAAGAGAAATTAACCTAATGGTAAATGTCAAGATTTACCTAACCTGACCTAACCTAACCTAACTAAAAGATGTTTGTGCAAGGCCTCTGGCCTTTTGTGCAATTCAAAGTGCCACAACAGTTCATGCTGTAATAAATGAATTCGTTTTTTTGTGCAAGAATTTTTCGCGTTTTTAAGTTGCTAACTATTTAAATAAATGTTTTTTTCCCAGTTTTAGTAATTTCTCTTCATCCTGGCTTTTACAACTTCTGATGGTAAATCTTGACATTTACCCTGTAGATTTGGTAAAAGTCCGAAATAAGTAAAATTTCACTTGTTTTTCGGACTTTTACCAGATGTACTTGTAAATGTCAAGATTTACCGGCAAATCTTAAGATTTCCCACTCGTCGGGCTTTTACAGATATATATATATGCTGCAAACTCACAAGGAAAAAGAAAAACGATTCCAAGGCCTTTCGTGTATTCAGAGCTACACCTCGTCAGGGAATGAAGATAAAAGGCGAGATGCCCATAGATATATACAACGTACAGGAAAACAAAACAATTAGCACATACTTAACAAGGGTTAATGAGAGGCAAAAGAAATTTTAACATGATATTGTCAATTTTATACATTCCCGCACTGTTATTGAAATTGTTTTTAAAATGAATAAATGCACATTCTAGAATATTTCTTTCTATTATATATCTGTTTTTAACAAGCGCTTTAGAACTATCCCACTTGATGCTATGGTTACATCTATACATATGGTTAAATAAATGCGGGAATGTATAAAATTGACAATATCATGTTAAAATTTCTTTTGCCTCTCATTAACCCTTGTTAAGTATGTGCTAATTGTTTTGTTTTCCTGTACGTTGTATATATCTATGGGCATCTCGCCTTTTATCTTCATTCCCTGACGAGGTGTAGCTCTGAATACACGAAAGGCCTTGGAATCGTTTTTCTTTTTCCTTGTGGGTTTGCAGCATTCATGCATTTCACGTTTTATTGTGGAATTCAACCCATATATATATATATATATATATCATTAGTCCAGTTATTAACTATTGCATATATAGAAACTGATTTCTTAAAAAAAAAAAAAAAAATGCGTCGCGCGCGCGCACGTCAGATTTCAACAACACACTATTTACAGTAAGAGTATAAAAAATTCAAGGCAAAATAGAACAGCGATTTTAGATGGTTCTCAGTTTTATATTCTTGGAAAAAAATTAGTGGGATTTTATAGTTATACACTCACTGCCTCATCCCCCGCAAGGGGGTTCTAAGCTCGTGCTCTTGAGTGCTCTTTGTGCTCGTTTGTACGTGCTTGTTCCTGGAGGTTTCACGTGCGCCCTCCCGGCCCTAGCACCCAAGGATGATGGGGCTCGACCCTGCAGTCCTTGTCATCCTTGGTCTTTTTCCACTTCGACTGTCCCCTCCACCCTTTCTTTTTCCTCTGTCTTTCCTCTCCCTTTTTCTTTGTTTTTCCGCTGAGATATGCCCTTTTAAATAGAGGCGAATCGGTTCTTCCTGAACTTAAAAAAAAAAAAAAACTCACTGCCTCATCCTATTAAGGCCCAATCAAATCACTTCGAGGGTGGAGAAATCCTATTTAAGATATTCAATTCGTACAATTGGACTATCACGTGAACCAATCACGAGTTAATTAAACTTATCTCGGGTCATAACCCACGATCATTTGCTCCAGATTAAAGTTTTGATAAGAGCTTTTGATATTCACCAGCTCAAAACGCGGGTGTTAGAGTTCATCTTTCTCGGGCACGCACGAACGAGGAATTTATGTACGTTGAAAGTTGAATGAAATCTGTGCACGCGAGTTTTATATATCGTAGGAGTAGAAGGGGGTAATTTCAGCACTGACTTTATTCCACAAAAAGTAACATTTTCACCAAAAGTAAAAAAATTTATCAGAAAAAAATGTTCTGAAAGAGTGGTCTCTAGTTGTAATTTGACATAGGTTTAGTAGATGAATAGGCTGGAGTAACTTAAAAAAGGGGGGGAAAAATGTTACTTTTTGTCGAATAAAGTCAAGGTGCTGAAATTACCCCCTTCTACGGTACGTAACGCTGGAATAAAAACACTGGAAAAATGATAAACTCGATGCATGTTTTCATTTCCATATCAACCGAGTCATATACTGTATATGTTACAACTCAGAATTGTACCCTGAGAAACTTTTATGTTGCCCACAAACCGTGCGTGGAACGAGGAACTCTTCCGGGAAAATTAAATCCATTCTTGTCCGAATAAGAAATGGTAAATGACAACTATAGTTTTTCTTTTTCGTGATGAAAAACCCAACGAGGGCAACGGGTCACTCGCAGAGAGGCCCCAAAATATAACTTTGGTTTCCATCATGAAAAATAAAAACTAGTATTTATTTACCATTTCTTATTTGGACTATAGCGGATTTAATTTTCCCAGAAGAGTTCCTCGTTCCATGCAGGTCTGTGTGTAACATCTATATATATCACTGATAAGATAAAGGTGATACGTATATTAGTAATAAATTTCTTCGTTTCATCTAACTTAGAGAGCTTGAACATTTTAATTAAAACTGTAGGTACTGTTGTTGAAAATGACCGTAAATGTTCATCTCTGCTGGTTTGCAGTACTTGGACAAGCTGAAATTCCAAATCAGTGAAAGGTTATGGCCATATGCTGATATGCAGAATGTAAAATTTTATGTCCACACGTGTAAAGTTAAACAATATTCTCACGCCTGAATTATCTTAGTGGGAAAATTTTCGACACTGCTACTACTTTATTCTAAAAGTACATCTTGAATTTTGGCCCTCCAGATCCCCCAAATCTGAAACTTCCCTAAAATTTGATGCCTAAATCTGGTGAAAAATGCTATAGCTGCTCGGAGATCATTTCGATTCAACCAACTCGGACTTGACCTGACTTATCAAACCGTGGCCTAACCGGGCACAGTTGATTTTGTTTCCAAAACAAATGTGTATCAGTTTGCTATCCTAACAGTTCCTCAAAGCTCGTTCAGCGATAGGACTGTTGACTTAAACATGAACTGAATTTTCAATACTGTATATGAAACCCGTATCGGGTTTCAATATTTCTTATCCGAGTACGTTGCCTATCTTAATTCTTAAATGAGGTACGTCTGACAGGTTCTGTTCTCGTAAAAGTCGCGGTACACATCGGCTGTAAAGTTATAATTTGGGGTGTGTCGATTCGTGAAACATTTTCATCATCAACATTGGCCTACTTTTTCATTTATACAGTAAGCCTACATAGTCAGAGATAGCTAATTTTAATTAACTATTTAGCAAGTTATAGTAGAGCCCATTGTAGTTTTTTTTGTAGGCGACAAAACTAGTTATTCACTAATCGTTACTTTTTTGAGTAACGGTAACTAGTTACATTTTCTGGCTGAGTAATTATAACGAGTTACAAAAATCCTAAATATTTGTAACTTGTACCAGTTACTTTTTTTCTGTGGGGGCAAAAAGTTAGTAGCTACTTTTTTCTCACAAGCCTTCCTCGATGTTATGTATTGCGCACAGTGCAACTTTATTGACATGTATCTAATATGATAAAATCATCTTTATTCCTTAAATCACAATCACTGTGAAACAAATGAACAATCTTGGCAAGTATCACTCGTTACGGAAAGTACTTTTATCAGAATTATATGCCGTTAAAACCAGGAAAAATGCCGAAAGTAACTTTTGAAGTAACTAGTAATTAATTACTTTTTTGAGACTAGTAACTGTAACTAGTTACTTATTTGGGGCAGTAGCTACTGTAACTAGTAACTGTAATTAGTTACAAAAATGTGACTCACAACACTGCCTATGTAGTTTATACGAGGCATCGTACATTAATCCATATTGTACATTTCCTCTCTGGTGGTGCAATATGGATAACTGTACTATGCCAGATATAAACTATATAGGTAGCCTATAGAAAAACTACAATGGGTTCTATTAATACCTGCTAAATAATTAGCTAGATCCGTGATTATATAGGTTTATCATTATTAAATGAACGAGTAATCCAGTGTTAATACTGAAGAAAACTCGCGACTGAGTGAAAGATACGCGCTGATCTGAGACGAAATGAATTTAATAACTTAGTCTGGCTGACGGAATGAATGGCACACATTTCCTCTTGAGTCTAGGGTACTCTTGTTTGTACCGTTCGCCAAGATGCTACTTAAGAGCCCTGTATGCCTATTCTGGCGCAGAACGGGCGTTTTAGAGCAGAAATTTTAGGATCTGTCTCACTATTGTGACCTTAATTTGTGTTCGTATGTATTTGAGATATCTTAAGCAGTGGTGTTATAAAGTACGCCTAACTGTAGGAAACGTTAGACCCTAAACCATCGTAAGATTTAATAGTCAAAGGCCCTACTAAGCTAGATGCTACGTAAGGCCTACAAAAGAGATATTAAGGCAATTTAGAATCTCCTTTGTTACACGCAAAGTCCACAATAAATTCTAGGAACTTAAAATTTCGGTGATGTGAAAGGTTTATAATTAGCCTAGACTGTATAGGCATTGTCTTTGGCGCCGAGGCGGTATGATGTACGGGTAGATACCATACCAGGTAGGCGTAGATTAAGGTTCGGGTAAGCGTTTTGAAAGTTCTTATTTCGTTAAAGAAAAAAAAAAATGGCCTGAT
This sequence comes from Bathynomus jamesi, assembly GCA_023014485.1. Taxonomy (NCBI): domain Eukaryota; kingdom Metazoa; phylum Arthropoda; class Malacostraca; order Isopoda; family Cirolanidae; genus Bathynomus; species Bathynomus jamesi. The sequence continues at coordinate 198,776 of JAJOZX010004487.1, forward strand.
ATTAGTTTTATTCTTTATGAAAATTATGCTAAAGATTTATTTTTCGCGTCTCTCTCTCTCACTCATCGCAATTCATCCTCTCTCTCCTCTTCAGATCTTTTCTCTACCCTTCCCCTTCCTTCTCATTCTCCTTATTTGTCTTCCCTCGTTGGTTCCTCTCCAGCAGGCTTGAAGGAGCACCTTATTTCGCTTGTGCTTCATCTAATGAGGACCCACCTCTCGTAATTATTCTGTGACGTCATACCGGGCGGCCACGTCGGGTGATACGTACGTACTGTAATGTGTAGGTACATTGTAGTTCCCTTTCCCTCCCGAGAGAGTAGGCTACCTTAACGTAATGCTTATGTTTATTTTAGGTAAGTAGGCTAAACACTCGTATAATATTTTTTGTTCCCCGTCGAAGTTGTAATATGGTATTGTACATTTTTTAATTTGCTACGCACTGTAGTGTACTTTTGTCTTCAAAATAGTAGGATACATTGCATCGATTCATTAGGGACGGCCTCATTCCATCCCTCATTCAATAGGGCTTACAGCCCCCTATTCAATCATCGAATCAAAGGGGCGAGTGTTGATGAGAATTTATTATCGTGCGCGTACCAGTCAAATTTAAATTATTTTTTCTCCTTCTCTAACTGTTTTTGTTTTTTGCGACGATGACGTCAGAATCGGCGCTTCATTTTGCGTGTGTCTGTCTGTCTGAGAGAGAGAGAGAGAGAGAGAGAGAGAGAGAGAGAGAGAGAGAGAGAGAGAGAGAGAGAGAGAGAGTTACAAGGAGTTACAAGGAAAAGAAGTACCTCAAAAGGCCTTGCGGCCCATACCGAGGAGGTACCAATGGCAACGGGTGCCAGGGAAAATTTTGTCTTTCAAACTATGCTAGCAGTAGTAGAAAACTGGATAGAAAAGTAGAAGGCTCTCTCCCCACCCTCCGCTCCCTCCCTGCCAGAGGCAGGTACGGAAAAAGGTTGAAGAAAATACCTTGACCCTGGAAAAGTAGCCAAGGAAATTTTACAGGAAAGTGGAGAATATATAAATAGCTCTATATTTAGCTTGCTCACAGAGACACCGAGCAAGCGAACTCCTGCAGAGTTTTCTGAGGTTTTAATCTTAAACTATGAGTGTGTTCTGTACTTTGTCTAGCCTATTTTTAAACAGATTTACACTTTGACTGGAAACATCCTCTGAAGGAAGTTGGTTCCAGATATCAACTATTTTACAGGAAAAGAAATTTCCGCAGACTGAGATCCTAAATGTCTTTACACACTCAAATAGTGTGCAAGATTTCGTCTAACCTTTTCTTGAACTGATCCACAGAGGAACTGTTCACAACTTCCGAAGGTAACCTGTTCCATGTGTCACAGATCTTATACGTAACGTAATTCCCACACACTACTCCTAAACCGTTTCAAATCCAACTTCCAACCATTGTTGCGAGTTGGGTTATCATTTAAACTAAACATACTTCTAAAATCGACATCGTTGAACCCTCGTAAGAGCTTGAAAACCTCGATCAGTTGACCGCGCAGCCTCCGAGTTTCAAGCGAAAACAAGTTCAGGGCGCGTAACCGTCGATTGTAGCCCATATGCCTAACGGAAGGGATCAACTTTGTGGCCCTCGCCTGCACTCGCTCCAGCCTCTCAATATCTTTCCTGAGGGTGGGCGACCAGAACTGCACAGCATACTCCAGGTACGGCCGAACAAGGGAATTGTACAGTGAGAGCACAATCTCCTTGTTCCGAAACTGAAATTGCCTCCTGATATAACCCAATAGTTTCTGGGCTTTCTTTTCCATCTCTACACACTGTTTCGTAAACTTAAGGTCGCTGCTAATTAGCACACCCAAGTCCTTTTCTAAATCAGTCACCTCGATATTACTGCCCAACATCGAGTAGTCCGACTTGGGATTGGCGTAGCCAATGTGCATCACTTTGCATTTACCCAAGTTAAACGGCATTTGCCATTTTTCGGACCACTCTCCTATCCTACCTAGGTCCGCACGCAGTTCCTCGATCGCTTCGGGGTTTCCCAACATTGGCCCCAAGCTTGGTGTCATCAGCGAATTTGGCAATCCGACTGACTATGCCACCGTCGATATCATTTATGTAAATGGTAAACAACAGTGGCCCCAAAACGGAACCCTGAGGAACCCCACTAGTGACCGAGGCCCAACCCGAACTAGCCCCTTTAATTACCACCCTCTGCCGCCTATTCCTCAGCCAGTTTTCAATCCACCTACCTATTTCCCCACCGATACCCAGCGCGCGCACTTTCGCCATTAGCCGGCAGTGAGGTACCTTATCAAAGGCTTTCTGAAAGTCGAGATAAAGTATATCAATCGCCCTACTCTTATCGTACTCACTCAACATGACGTGGGAAAACTCGAGCAAGTTGGTGAGACACGACCTATGCCGTCTAAACCCATGTTGGGAGTCCCCAAGCAGCTTGTAGGAATCCAAATGGTCAACGATTCTATCAGCTATTATCCTTTCTAATAATTTACCTACAACTGAAGTGAGACTAATAGGACGATAGTTCCCTGGACTTTCGTGATCCCCTTTCTTAAAGATAGGGGTCACGTTGGCCTCTCTCCAGTCACCAGGCACCTGGCCCATCTCCAACGATTTGTTGAAGACTGTAGCCAGGTGGGGAGCCACCTGGTCGCGCACTTCTCGCAAAACACTGGGGAGAAACTGGTCTGGCCCAGGAGCCTTAAACGCGCTCAGTTTGTCTATTCTATGAGCAACGACTGTCGCGGTACATCTAACACTATCCAGGTCAGCACCTTCGTGCCTCACAGCTGGCTCGGGGATGACGCGGGTATCCTCCCTGGTGAACACTCCCGCAAAGTACTCATTAAGCACCTTAGCGATGTCCGCGTCGGAGGTCCGCAGAACGCCGCTTCCGTCCTTTAAAGGACCTATCATGCTTCTAATAGGCTTTCTACTATTAACATAACTGAAGAACTCCTTAGGGTTCCTCTTGCAGAGGCTTGCCACCCGTAGTTCTTCGTTACGTTTCGCTAGCCTAACCTTCGCCTTCACTTCCCTACACAGGCGGACATACGCTTCAGTGTTCTCGTGGGAACGATTGGCCTTCGCCCTCCTATACACTACTTTCCTATTTCGGATAGCCGAAGCGATGCCACGATTGAACCACTTAGGCTGCGTTGAAGCAGGGGTGACCAGTTTTGAGGGTATGGCAGCAGACTGCAGCACCATAAACTCATCCCGGAATGCACTCCACACTCCCTCAACATCGCCGCCAACCTCTAACCCCATCTCTGCTACGCTATCCCTGAGGCTAACAAAGTTCGCCCGCCGGAGATCGAGCTTACTGCCTCTCGAGTTACTACGCTTCACCCGAGGGACGCACACACGGAACCTAATAATACCGTGATCACTCCCGCCCAACGATTCGTCAACGGTGAGGCCAGTGACGAGGTTGTCTTCGGTCGTGAATACTAAGTCTAGAACGCTTTCGCCTCGTGTAGGCTCGTTGACCACTGAGTGAGGAAGTTCTCATCAGCAAAGTCAACTAGCCTCCTCCCTTCAGCATCGGCAGTCCTGTTTTCCCACTTTATGCCGCGACAGTTGAAGTCTCCTAAAACTACACACACCCTATCCCCTAGCAGGCTACTGAGTTCGGTGTACAGGGCTGTATCCTCCTCGAGGAGGAGATGCGGAGGTCTGTACACCAAGATTAACCTATAGTTCGTCCCTCCCACGTTCAGATCGACGCCAAGCAGCTCCCGTTCCGACCGGAACTGGCAGTCAACCGGACTCAACGTGTCTCTGACGTATATTAGTACCCCACCCCCTCCCCACGGGTGCGGTCTTTGCGAAACATTCTATACCCGGGAATTTCGAACTCCCCAACGTAGTCCCTACGATCAGTATGAATCCAGGACTCGGTGATAGCAACGATATCCTGGTATTCTGATGCTAAGAGCGCCCGTAGCTCGCGAAACTTGTTCCTAATTGACCTAGCATTAAAAAGCATTGCACGGAGGGAGCCTTCCCTATTCTGACCGCCCCCTAGCACGACCCGTTTCCCGAACAGCCAAGGCTGTCGGGAGTTGAAGAGCCCCTCACTAACGAGGGGGCAACTTCCACAGGAGACTGAGCCCCCTCCAACGTAGGAGGAGGGTCACCCATCTGTACTTCGCCGCACCCTTCAGTCGAAGGTACGTCCGCCACCGGCTCATCCTCATCTCTCCCCGGTGGGGGCCCATCATCTCTCCCAGGACTCGACCTCACCATTCTGTATAGGTGCCGGTCGAGCAGCGCGCCTAGCACACCTTTACCCTTGTCATTGAGGTGGACACCATCCCTCTGGTAAAGGTCCCACCTACCCGAAAATGCATCGAAGGGGTCAATAAACTTCACGCCCAGCGGAACGCACAAGTCTTGTACCCTCTCGTTGATGCCAATGACCTTACTGAGCGAGTGGTCACTGACATTCATTCGCGGTAAAATACCCATTAACATTCCCCTGTCTGTCTTCAGTTTTAGATCATCCGCAAGAGACATGATCTCGGTGATGATCCCTTCTGTAAGACCTACCCCACCGCCTTTGAGGAACAGGTCATTGCCACCAGCGTGGACAACGATCGCAGTCCTCCGACTATCCACGCGCACCTTCTCTACCTCCTTCCTTAAGTGCGCCGTTCCCCGCCCAGGTAAGCACCTTACCTTCCTCCCATCCCGGTTTGCAGAAGCAAGTACTTCTCCTGGCCCTGATCTGCGAGTCCCCAATCAAAACGGTGTCTTCCTCCTTCGAGCATAGGAGACTAAAGCGGTTAGAGGTCTTGACAGGGGCAACTGGGGTCTCAGGCTTCGGCTTCGCAGCCTTCTTGCCCGAGACCTTTCGAAACCCGTCGCCACCCATACACGCAGTTACACCACCCGACCCACCCCGACAGGTAGCTACATCCTTCGGTTTCTTTGGGCCATCAGCAGGCCCCTTCCCACCCTTCTCTATCGATCCCTTCCCACCCTTTTCTATCAGCCCCTTCTTTGAGCCCTCCCTTTGTTCTTGATACTTAATCTTACAGTTTGAATCTGCTGGTGTGTTTTTAATTTGATCTTGTCCACTGGGTTGGATTTCCAGTGCTACGACCCTAGCTTCAAGCTTTTTTACTAATTCCTTTAGCTCTTAACTTCCTTTTCGTGGTTGTCTCTAAGTTTACAAAACAAACATACACTAAGGGATGTGATATCGCTGATATTACCCTCTGGGAAGTCTACGCACCAATGATTAACTTTACATTTAAAGCATTCTGCTTTCAATTTAGCTGGCCCTGCCATATTTTCTCTTTTTTTTGTTTTTTCTGAATACTCTGAATAAGATAAGCGTTCTAGCAATGAAAACTATCCAAAAACGTTATGACCAGTATATAAAAAAGGGGGGGGGGGTGAATTAATCCCGCGCGTAGCCGCACCCGCCTTTTCGCAAGTGACGTTCATTCGTTCCAGAAGACTACACCTCTCCTGCTGCCGCACCGACCAAAGGTCTCCCCAGGGCCGGACCGTCCCAAACGTGTCGCAGCTACCAACTGACAAACACTCGCGACGCAAGCGTCACGGATTTTCCGCCAGGAGCGACAGCGAGATGCAGCCCCTTACTAAGTCTTACTAGTCACTCACAAGTGGGCCAGACTCTTAGAATCCAGTGTTCAAGGGATATCCCACCAGACCCAGAGGCTACGCCCGAGACTTTACGCTGGCCTGGCAGCCAGCTGGGCAGTAAAGCCCTCTCACCTCAGAGCAGTACAGCCAAGCACCATCAATTGGTCACCAAAGAACGGTCGCAGGGGGCTGGTCAAGCCATTACGCGTTAGGAATGGGCTTAACGGGGCACTAGCCACACTCCATTCATCGCGCCCCTACGCCTGGGACCCCTCCATCCCAGTCTCTCACAACCTACGAGCGTTAAATGGTGTTATTTATAGAGGTTCCAAAGCCTCTCTTCCCACGCATGAGGTAGCAGTCGGGTCCTAATAGTAAAAGAAGAGAAAAAGACTTAATACTAAAAGAAAAGTTTTTTTTTTTTTTTTTTTTTTTTTTTTTTTTTTTTTGCAGTGAGAGGAGAACAACCTTAACGTAATCTAAAAGGACAGAGTAGGGATGGGATGGGGTCCTAGTAACCCACGGGACGGGATTGTGCAAAATACTTTACCCGCCCTCCCGAAAGAGAGAGAGAACCTAAAGGAGCTGGCAGCCAGTTCCTCTAGAATCCCACGACTCGGGACCGGAGGGCTGTCACACCCCAAGTATAAAGTTTACTACATCCAGAAGAAATGTGCATAACCTTTATACCCCCTGCGGGAGTTACAAGGAGTTACAAGGAAAAGAAGTACCTCAAAAGGCCTTGCGGCCCATACCGAGGAGGTACCAATGGCAACGGGTGCCAGGGAAAATTTTCTACACACTCAAATAGTGTGCAAGATTTGGTCTAACCTTTTCTTGAACTAATCCACCGAGGAACTATTCCTGTTATTAAAAGTTTATTTTTCTTTCAACTATCCTAGCAGTAGTAGAAAACTGGATAGAAAAGTAGAAGGCTCTCTCCCCACCCTCCGCTCCCTCCCTGCCAGAGGCAGGTACGGAAAAAGGTTGAAGAAAATACCTTGACCCTGGAAAAGTAGCCAAGGAAATTTTACAGGAAAGTGGAGAATATATAAATAGCTCTATATTTACCTTGCTCACAGAGACACCGTGCAAGCGAACTCCTGCAGAGTTTTCTAATGTTTTAATCTTAAACTATCAACGTGTTAAAGTAATTCCCACATATACTAGTCCTAAATCGTTTCAAATCCAACTTCTAACCATTGTTGCGAGTTGGGTTATCATTTGAACTAAACATGCTTCTAAAATCGACATCTTTGAACCCGCGTCACATAAACGTCGATTGTAGCCCATATGCCTAACGAAAGGGATTAACTTTGTGGCATTTTTCGCCAGTTTCCAATCCACCTACCTACTTCCCCACCAATACCCAGCGCGCGCACTTCGGCCATTAGCCGGCGGTGAGGTACCTTATCAAAGGCCTTCTAATCAATCGCCCTACTCTTATCATACTCACTCAACATGACGTAGAAAAACTCGAGCATGATGGTGAGACACGACCTATGCCGTCTAAACCCATGTTGGAGTCCCCAAGTAGCTTGTAGGAATCCAAATGGTCAACAATCCTACTCGCTATTATTCCCTCTAAATATTTACCTACAACTGAAGGGGTCCTAGTAACCCACGGGACAGGTTTGTACAACAGACTTCACCTGCCCTCCCGAAAGAGAGAGAACCTAAAGGAATTGGCAACCAATTTCTCTAGAATCCCACGACTCGGGACCGGAGGGCTGTCACACCCCAAGTATAAAGTTTACAACACGCAGAAGGAACGTGCATAACCTTTATACCCCCTGCGGGAGAGAGAGAGAGAGAGAGAGAGAGAGGAGAGAGAGAGAGAGAGAGAGAGAGAGAGAGAGAGAGAGAGAGAGAGAGAGAGAGAGAGAGAATATGAAAATGTTTTGTTCTCGTTCCGTTAACGCCACTGACTGATCTTCGAGCGTGAAGTTGTTCTAGTCCACGCATTCATCATTGGCGTAATTATGAACTTCTGTTTGAAGATGCGTTCCATTCACCAACGGAGCGTCAAGACGCGTGTACGGAGCCCATTTCGGATTTATTATTAGGTTGAGGCGTGAGATTGAGTGAATTCGCTTCCGGCTAGGTTTTAAAGTATTTTCCCTTCTCCCATTTCGCGTTGTTCTCCTCGCGTGATGATGGTAAGGAGAGTCAGCGAATAGATTTACCTTATTCGTTCGTATAATGCGCGGTCCGTATTTGGCTTTGGGTTAGGGTTTTCTACCCCACTAAATTCAATGATCCACTTTTGCAAATTCAATTAAATTAAGACGTTGGAAAAACCTATTAGGGAACCTCGTTTGTTTTCATTGATTTTGTTACGTAAACCTTTTTAAGAAGTGTCTTACTTTTTACGTCCCCAACCAAATAAATTTGGAGAGGTCATACTGGATTGCTCTTGTCCGTTCGTCACACTTTCGTGTCCAGGCTATAACTTTTGAACTGCTCAACATAAAGTAGAGGACCCCCCCCCCCCTCTAACACACACACACACACACACACACGGCGATGTGTGGCGAGCAAGAATCACCAAAGGTCAAGGTCACAAATATAGGAAGGGGACACTGATAGTGTTCCACATAGTTATTTGGTTATAAAATGGTATTGATCTCTACCGAAAGTAATTTAGTTGCCTTGAGTATCATACTCCAACACCAGTAGCTCAGTAACACAACTTCCCCTTAAGTGAAGTCAAGACATTGAGGTCGGGGGTTTGACTCCCTATAGTGTTGGTTAATAATAATAATAATAATCCGGGAGATAACGCACTGGGCCCGCACTAGGTTAGTTGGCTTCATCGCTGTTAGTTTGTGGCCCTTACTGGTTATTAAGTATAATACCTACTGTATGAATTGCCAATAGGTTTTGCGCGTTGCTTTCACGCGTAAAATGTGTTTAGTTTATAAAACAAAATAAATTGTTGATAATGTAAACACAATTTGGGACTGCACCGTATTAACTAAAGTTGGGAACCACTAGTATATATATATATACACACCATTTCTTTGAAGCCACAGCCGCCTTTCACCAAACAGTATCAAACAATACTATGATTAATTGTTTGTGAATGTACTTGTATTTGAAAAATAATCACAATACAGTGATGGTATTTGTTGTTCTAATAATAATAATAATAATCTAAGTTTATAATTGCTACATTGGAGTTAATACTTAAGTTTGCGTGTTACTCAGTCCTTTCTCCCGCCGCTTTCTTTACTCTAAACTACCCCTAAACTTTACGAGTGCCCACTGGAGTGGCGGTACCGACTCCCTTTGGGAACAACTGGTATATATATATATATATATATAATATATATATATATATATACCGTAGGTCAGGGTTTCCCAATCTTTTGCGATCATGAACCCCTTTCTAACCCTGGTAACTTCCGCTGGCACCAAATTTTAGCCAAGTTTGGCTACCTTAGGCTAAATTTACCCCAGAACGTCTTATTTTAAAGAAAATATAAAAAAATGAATCTTACGATTAGGAATTTCGCAGATAACGCTGTAAATCCAATATTTGACAAAATTACATGAATTACTAGTTTTGTTTTGTAATATTATTAGAATTCTGTTTGGAGATAACACCGCGGACCCCAGTCGCGGACTAGTCTGTCTTGTTGATTTTTTTTTACGCAATAAATTTAAAATAGACGGTTAACGCGGTCTATATTTAGTGTATTTCGAATTGTATTTTCATTTCGTACTAGATCAGTACGTGACAAGGGTGAGAATTTTGACGCGTCTTAATATAATTGAAGTGGCTATACCCTTCGTCTCTGTGGTTTGTCGTGCGAGGAGGTGTGGCACGGACTTGGGTGGAAATTCAGTAAATGTGGTCCAACAGTCGCCAACATCCGTCTGCTGGTGAACGAATTTTGTAAGAGTGAGTCTGTTACAGACCGGATGGTCGGGTGCAGCCCCTATTCGAGGAAAACCTTGGCACTGTCAGTAAAGCTTTTGAACGTAGCTAGCCCAACAAAGTAAGTACCGAGTCTGCCACCATCCACACCGCGAAAGATTCGGCGATTTTATCTAAAAAAAATGTGCGTTCTATATTCAGGTCGTACACTAGCTGGAAGAGGAGGATTACGCACCGAGAGTCGTGTAGATAGACAGAGGTGAGACCCGGCCGTGGGCGCCACGATTGTGGGACCTGACACCGCCTCGTTTTTGCGTGGAGAGTTGGGATTCATCCAATCAAAGGTGTATGAAGGCAAGGTTCGTCACTCGCAGGATCTGCGAAATCGTATCAACGCCTTGTTTGAAATATAACTCCGCAGATACTGCAGAACGTGTTCAGGATTACGGATTAGTACCCGTGATGGGGTAAACATAATAAAATTAACTAATAGCACCGATGTTCAGTCACACCCAGTGACTGTTTGAAATACCGATATACAGGGTGTCCCAGAATTAACTATCTATTTCAATGAAATCGGACAAATTTTTAAAAACACACTTTTATTTATGTTATCATGTTTAATATGTGTTAAAAATGTATAAATTTCTAAATTTTTTTCATAATTTTATTTTCATAATTTTTCATTATCTGGTCCAATGAAAGACCGTCTGAAGTCATAGAATGGCAAAGAGACTCTCAAAAGTTAACGTGTGGCTTGGAATGACCAAATCCAAAATTTATGGCCCATTCTTCTTTGCGGAAGCAACTGTAACAGGTACCGTCTACCTTGATATGCTTCAGCAGTTTCTCGAACCACAGCTTCTGATGATGGCATTCTTGATAATGTGTTTCAACAAGATGGAGCACCATAAATTTGGATTTGGTCATTCCAAGCCACACGTTAACTTTTGGAGAGTCTCTTTGCCATTCTATGACTTCAGACGGTCTTTCATTGGACCAGATAATGAAAAAATTATGAAAATAAAATTATGAAAAAAATTTAGAAATTTATACATTTTTAACACATATTAAACATGATAAACATAAATAAAAGTGTGTTTTTAAAAAATTTGTCCTATTTCATTGAAATAGATAGTTAATTCTGGGACACCCTGTATTTGTTGTGGAAAATAAAAATTTCAACGAAATATATGGGGACTTTATAAACAACACCCTTTTACTATGATTGAATTGAATAACCTTTATTGATAAAATAAATATAATTTTACAATTTTTGCTCGTTTTAACATAATTAATTGTGAAATTGGACTATATACTTTATTTAATTTGGCTCTTAACCTTTAGGCTTTACTGGGCTCTTAATTAAAAATAACACAATTATTAATAATAATATAAATCATGAGTAAAAATTATTAGAGTATATATTAATCTTAAGTTTGGTATCATACTATATTATAGTATATATTTTATAATAATAGTCATTATTGTAGTATGATACCAATACTATACAAAGAAATCAATATTAGACATTAGAGATGAACAATAATGAGTAATGTACAGTACACTTAATCCTCAATTACGCACGAGAGATGAATAAGTAATAGAGTAATGTACATTTAATGCTTGGTTTTTATTAGTATTCCATTATTAATCGAGATTTCAAGTTTGTTTTAAACGAATTTACATTCACAGTATTTTTTATATCGGCATTTAAATCATTCCATAGTTTCAATCCATTGAAAATGGGTAATTTTTTGAGATGAAGACAATCTAAAGTGAGGAATAACACGCTTTCATCTATTTCTGGTCTGATGTGAGTGGATTTCATGATGAGTTACGAAATTTTTCTTTTATCCATTGTAAGTTCATGATTTATTCTTACACTTTTAAATACAAATTTATCCGTGCGTCTTTTTAGATTAATAATCATGCAAGCCAGATTAGCCCGTATAGAATATAAAAAACAAATACAGTATTGAACTGTAGGCCCAGTCCAGTTATCTGAAGACGAAGTTGATTAATTATTGTTATTCAACTGTACAGTACCGTACTATGCTGCATGTGCCTGGTAAAGAGGAAAGGTTGGTGTTTCTCAGTAAGAGTGTGGATCGTGCATGCATACCTCACCTCCCAACTTCTTTTGGTCATCCGAGGGGTCATCAAGGATGGATGGGGTGAGTAGCTGCGTTCCTTCCCTTTCGTCCTTGACGAATGGAATGGAGACGGAAGGTTGTTGGTATCGGGGTGATAATTTCGTTTCTTTGCCCTGCTTTTTTTTTTATAATAATCATCATCATCATCATGTACTCATCCCCTATTGGCCTACCCCCACCTTTTCTAATCTTGATAACGTATATACTTCCTCTCGCTTCACCGTTTGACCCTTTGGATAAAAACTGGAGGCCTAATTCTCGCTAATCCGTTAGAAATAAAAGCGAGTGTGGTTGCGTCTGTCTGATTGAGCCGTGTATAGCTAGAAATCCCGGTCCGCCTTATTCCAAGAATTAAGAGCGAAAGGCGGAGAGGAGACGCGCGTGTGTGTGTGTGTGTCTCGGTGAAGCGATGGATGTCGTTTGTAATGTCAGTTAATACGTTTCTTCTATCTTCGTTTCGTATTCGATAAACTCGGGCGAGAACGTTCTCTTCGTTATCGTACTGTAATTCTTTCGTTAAATCATTCGGAAAGGCGTTTAGCGGTCATGGATCCATAAAATGAATGAACGAGTAGGAGAGAAAGTTCTTTTAAGAGCTCGGTGAACACTCGAGGAGACCGCGGTTTGAAGGATGGTATGAAGAAGCGGAGGAAATTTTTTCGTACGTTTCTTTGTTTTGAGTTACTCTCTCTGTACGCCGGAAGTTGCGTGATAGGCTAAAGGCATATTCTTAGTTTTTGTTTGTACCAAGTTTAAATTGAAATTTCCCGCTTTTTGTGAACTTTAGGGATGCCTTTCAGAATCTTTTCATTCGTAGTGTTGTTGGCTCTGCTGACGTAAAGTAAAAGTAAGGAATGTGGAAAATCATTTAGCCTTGAACTCCTATTTTAAGAATGAAAAATAAAGCGGTTTTTTTTGTTTTTTTCCCTCAATTTTAATTAATTAGCGTTGCTCGATTTGTTGCCGCGAGTTATTAAAGAATATTCATAGTTTATTCGAACTTACCGTAATCAGTTGACCTTGGGGCTTTACACCTCATTCGCGACTAATTGCCTCAACCTATAAGCCTTAATCCTACAACGAATAGTTGTAGTTGGCACTACCCGTGGAATCTATACCTAGCCTAGCGTAGGCACTGTGATAGGATTAATGAAACGACACTCGCGATGACGATATTTAGTACGGCATAAATTATCGTTCGTATTGTCTTTTAATAAAAAAAGATTACCTTATTTGAGTTCTCAGTTTCTCTTCGGAATTAACTCCGAATTTGTAATAAGAAGAATGAGGTCTCTCTATTTTCGGCGTGTCCGCCTTCGGTGTCCTTTTTTCCCGAAGAGTGACTGGACTGCGATGCATCCCTCGGGCGCAGTTGGCTTCGGCTCTCCCTTTAATCAGAGGCACTGATTGCTGGCACCCTCGGGTCTATGCCGAATGCGTGGGTCCTTTCTGCCGTTTGCCGTAGTGTTTGCTCTATTTACGCGTATGCGGGCGTAAAGGTGTATAAAGCATCTGCGCGCGCGCGCGCGCTCTCACCCCATCTCTTCCTTATGCACCGTAAGTGGAAGGATAATTCCCAAATTATTTATATATTTAATTAAAAAATTTAAATGTAGTCTGGCTTTTATTTTACTTCGCGTATCTAATCATGAAGAGGGAAATAAATCCTGCATTTCGTCTTATTCAAAGGGAAGGAAATACTTTCTTTAAAGAAAACAAAAGACTATACCTGATACCACGACGTAAAAGCGCGCGCGCGCACACACACACACACACACACACACACACACACACACACACACACACACGTATATCCTCGAAAGAGAGTTACTACAGATAAAACTGGTTGGGTGGTTGTATCCTATATAATACGTATGGGAAAAGGTGAAAGTTTTCATGTAGGCCTCGTTGGATTTTCGTTATGTTTTGGTATTTACGGACCTGTAGTTATTAGGCATAGGCTATGCATCGTAAGTCTCCGGATGTGGGCCGTTATAACTGCTCTGAATGTAAAATGTTTTTCTTTTAATTTTAGCTACGAACTAATTATTCGGTGCAAAATGGCCTTCATCCCTACCACAATGGCCGTGATGTCGGGTTTATTTAGAGGATTAATAGGACCTTCGTACCGGTAACATAGCGCCGGGTTTCCGGATTTCGTTTGGACGCCAGTGAATAAAGGAAGCTGAAATTAACTTCACTGGATGGGAGCTTGTCTTTTACGAAAGAGCTGTTCATTTTTATTTTATTAGAGTTGTCGTAAGAGGCTCTCAGGTAGAGCGAGGTAATGAACATTTTAATAAGTAAAACGCGCGCGCACGTTTAGATAAGCTTTAGTTTTTGTTTTTTTTGGTGGGGGGGTGGGGAGATGATTTCATCTTACGGAAATTAACTTGCTGAGGTCTTGTCCTTAACCATGCATGGAACAAGGAACTTATATACACACAGTATATATATATATATATATATATATATATATATATATATATATATATATATGAATGTGGTGTGTGTGTGTGTCTGTCTGGGCTTAAATGGCAATAAAACAAAACATTATAAATGTATTTTATTGCCATTTAAGCCCGGACATTCTGTATATATATATATTAGACTGAAATAAAACGTCCAGTACAGAGGTGGTTTGTTTTCCGCATCTTGCTACCAGACAATCCAGAAAACCAAAGATTCCCTTTTAAGTGTAGCTTTTGAGCAAAACTGAAGGACTGAGTACGTGAGTAGTGCTTTATCAGAAAATGCACAAGATAAAACTAGTTTTGCTCAAAAGCTACACTTCAAGGGAATTTTTTTTATTTTCTGGTAGTAGTAGTAGTAGTAGTAGTAGTATACCATACTTACGACGTTTCCCAGTGACGCTGTAGTTGCTGTAGTTGATTATATATATATATACATACATACATACATACATACATACATACATACATACATACATATTGGCCTGTTGACAGTAGCTTTATAATGTAATTAGTAGTGATGGGACGATTAATCGGAATCGAGAATCGGAAGAATCGAGCATTTTTCAGGAATCGGAATCGGAATCGAGAGAATTGTACCATGATTTCCGATTCTTAAAACGATTCTTTAACTTTTAATTGAACCAGTTTTGCGATGTAAACTTTAAAATTTAAATGAAAGAGGATAACAAATTTTATTTTTATTGTATTGTAGCTATACATTAAAACATGTATATCCATGATGTGTAATCAAGAAGATTAAAATGAATTGTTACAACTTAGTTGATTTTTATTTTTAAACCAATCTATTATAATTTATAATTTATATTACCATACTCATAATGTAAATAGTTAATCTTACCAGAGTAAAATATGACAATTTCCAAAAAAAACAAGTATAGAATTATATTTAAAAATATTGAGAATCGGAATCGAGACTTTTTAGTGGTATCGGAATCGGAATCGTTAAAAATTTTGGTATCGTCCCATCACTAGTAATTAGGTTAGTTAACGATTGCTGATGGGTCACCAGTTTGATCTTCCGAGCAAACAATAAATATTATTAATGAAGGAAATTAATAGGGGTTTTTTTTTTAATTAGCTGAAATAAAAAAAATTATTTGGTGATTAATAAGAAGATAGGCCTAGTTCGTATTGAAATGTGTAAATATTACCATTATTGAATTCTGAGAATTAAGAGTGATTAGGGGGCCTACATGGGAGGACAAAAGTACAGTGATTCAATGGTATAAGGTACGATGATTAGGATGATAAAATGCCGTACGTAATAAGCAATAATAATCTTACGAGCGTTATTACGTTAAGTCCGATACGCGGTATTGGAAACGCTTTAGAGAGCCTGTTCGGTTACGCTAAGAGTTTGCATGAACATTTTAAGCTGTACACAAGGAGCTTATGCAAAAGGGTTATAAACACTGAATTTAAGTATTCGCAGCTGTAGGGCGCAAGACCTATAAGCGACGCGCATGGGCGTCCGGAGGGGGGGGCAAGAGGGGGCAGTTGCCCTCCCTTGGAAATTTGTGTTTGCCCACGCAACGACTTCTATGATTCTACTGCAGCTCAGTCAGTGTTTCCACATTCAAGGAAATGTCGTTTACTTTACCTTTACTTTACCGAAGTGCCGTGTCGTTGAACTTAGAAGTGTTAAATAAACTATACTGAAAGATATAGTAATGGAATTATTTACAAAGATCATTATATTGAGTGTTTTATTTATTTTTTTCTCTCGAAAACCTTTTGGTCAATTTCACTGAAACTTACACGATTATAGTTAATCATAGTATCATATAACATAAAAAATGGACTTGACTGGTAGAAAAAAAAATGCACTGCGACCACTACGAGTAAAAACCGTCATCTCCCCTTATCATAGCCTGCTTTCGGTGCTAAATTTATGTACTTAGTATCAGGGTTGTGGAGTCGGTCCAAAATTTTCCGACTCCGACTCCACACATTGTAAAAATTCGACTCCGACTCCGACTCCACACATTGTAAAAATTCGACTCCGACTCCGACTCCACACATTGTAAAAATTCGACTCCGACTCCGACTCCAACACATTGTAAAAATTCGACTCCGACTCCGACTCCACACATTGTAAAAAAATCTAAAATCCGACTCCGACTCCTCGCATTTAAATATACGACTCCGACTCCTCTAGTGTTTCACTCTATAATTATCATAATAATAAGACATTTCATCACCACCACACTAAGTGTGAAATTTTATATTTTATATTTTATATTTAAATAAATATTAATTGTATATTCTGAAAATGTAAAAAAAAAATATTAAAAAAACTTAATCTAGGGGCTATCAATGAATAAGGTTTATTGACCAAAAAAACTAAATAACCTAAATGTTAGTATTTAGGATTTAGAAATTAAGGGTGACACAGGACACAGAAATCGGAGTCGGAGTCGGAAGTTTTTTCCGACTCCGACTCCGCCCTGAAACGTGCGACTCCACGACTCCGACTCCGACTCCACAACCCTGCTTAGTATTACTAAGTACATAAATTTAGCACCGAAAGCAGGCTATGATAAGGGGAGATGACGGTTTTTACTCGTAGTGGTCGCAGTGCATTTTTTTTTCTACCTAATAAAGAACTAATAAGTTAGTTTTGCCCCCCCTTGCGAAAAATCCTGCGGACGCCCCTGGTGACGCGTATGAGAAACCAAAGCAGAGATGTTTTCCGAATGATGCCCGATGACGAACTGTAGTTTGAAACTTCACTCGTTAACCCTTCGAAGAACGAAAAACCGTTAAAATGTTTAAGGCTTCTTACGGTATAACTGACGCGGGTGTAAGAAAGAGCCTTCGTCAACG
This sequence comes from Bathynomus jamesi, assembly GCA_023014485.1. Taxonomy (NCBI): domain Eukaryota; kingdom Metazoa; phylum Arthropoda; class Malacostraca; order Isopoda; family Cirolanidae; genus Bathynomus; species Bathynomus jamesi. The sequence continues at coordinate 215,764 of JAJOZX010004487.1, forward strand.
TTTTCGAGCGGTCGTAATCTTGTCCGGGTAAACACAAAGTCCAACTCTGAGGGCGAGAATAAATGTTTCTTGTGTTTCAACGCGGGTGCGAGGAAACCTCCGTCAGAAAAGTATCTTCCTGCTGACAGTGCTGTATTCTGATGTAGGTAAGTGCTTTAGGATAAACTCCTGTGGGGTTCCATGTCATTGCAGGATTTTGCACGAGCACTCGAAACTGTCTCAAGGCTGACCCTTTGTGTTGGACTTCGATATGAGCTTGAAAAGGATGGTAAAAAATAATGTCCTTAGGAGGGACACACACACACACACACACACACACACACACACACACACACACATCGGCCCTGAGATCGAGACTCAGTGACGGCAGGCGACACGCAGCAAAAACCAACTGTTCATCCTTCCACACAATAAAAAAAAATTGGTTGGTGAATAAATGGGTAGCCTAGTGGTTAAGACGCTGGGCTGCTGAATGGGCCGTGGTTCGGATACCACGTTAAACTGTAGGTCTAAGGTGGGGTGAGAAGCTTGACTTTCGTCAGAATGAAAAATTAGGGCGGAAGAAAAAACCAAGGTGTATATATATATATATACCGGGTGTCCGAGAATTATCTGTACAATTTTTGGCTGTTATTAAAAGTCAACCATGAAGTGTAGAAATTCCAGTGTTGTCCCATTTTACAGAGAATCTCATTAAGTTTTTTCTGATACCACGTTTTGACAAGTTTTTTAGAAATGTACGCGGGTGACAGACATTGATGATTTAAAAGCAAGAATCACAGCTGCTATTGAGCGAATTGATGTGGATATGCTGCAGCGTACATGGCAACATTTGGAGTATCGATTGGATGTTTTGCGAATCACTAATGGTGCACATATCGAATGTTTGTAACAACGTTACTTTAATAAAAGAAACTTGAAAATACAGATTCTAAATAATCTTGTTTAAGAATTTTACGTGTGTTATCAAGAATTTTATTAAAAGATGAAATTGTACAGATAATGTTCGGACACACTGGAATTTCTAAAAAACTTGTCAAAACTTGGTATCAGAAAAAAAACTTAATGAGATTCTCTGTAAAATGGGACAACACTGGAATTTCTACACTTCATGGTTGACTTTTAATAACAGCCAAAAATTGTACAGATAATTCTCGGACACCCTGTGTGTGTATGTATATATATATATATATATATATATATATATATATATATATATATATATAACTGCAATGACCGCGCAGTATATTAACGTATAGAAACGACGTAAGTATAGAGGAGTGTTCTGCACACGAGGAAGAGAAATAACAAACAAATGAAAAATAAGGCACCCTCGTGTGCAGAACACTCTCTCTATACTTACGTCGTTTCTATACGTTAATATACTGCGCGGTCATTGCAGTTAAATGTACATATTCACGATTTGCGAGGGTGCCCTCTCAAGGCATTGGTTTCTGCCCTATGTAGGAGAATTACAACTTCTGACTATCGTGGCTCCGTAGTGTAGTGGTTAGCACATCTGACCGGCAATCGGAAGATCCTGGGTTCGTTTCCCGGGCGGGTGCCTTATTTTTCATTTGTTTGTTATTTCTCTAACTCGTGTGCAGAACACTCCTCTATACTTACGTCGTTTCTCTACATACATATATATATATATATACACACACACACACACACACACATATATATATATATATATATATACACACACACATATATATACATACATACATACAGAGTGGTCCAAAAGTCCTGCCTCAGGGGGGGTATTGTTAATTATCCACTGAAATGAGGCAGGACTTCGGGATCACCTTGTATACATATAGCAACGTTATAATAATGTGCGTGCGTGCGTGCGTGCTCTCGAAGCGAGATATTAAATAAGAACATAGTAGTATATAAAAGTGACTTGTTGAATTTTATTTTATACGCAAAAACCGAACCCGCGTTTCCGTGACAGACGACATATTCACAAAGGGTGGGGGGGGGGGGGGGATGTTTGCAATTTTTCATCGTGTAACTTTCCTTTTCAGTTTTCCTTCTTTGTTTAGTATACATTTTTCATTGGATTTTCCCCTTTTTTCTCTCTCTCCCCTCATCTCTGCTTTCGTTGTATTTGAAATGAAAAGAGAATTTTTTTTTTTTAATTATTCCATTAATCGTTTCGTGATGTTGTTCAAACTATTGTTCTTAACTTGTTTGTTTTGGTGGAGTAAACAAAAAAATTAATTCCTTCTGGTTGCAGAACACACACACACACACACACTTTCTGAAGACCAATTTAACCCCCGTTTTTCACCCCATTTATGGAGGTAACGGGAATTACTTTCTATTTTGGTAAATTTGTATTATTTTCATTTTTTTTTTTCCATGTTCGTGAAAGATTTGTGTTTGCGCACTTTTAGTATTTTGGGTTTCGAATACTTTATTTTTATATCGTGTTTTTAGGCGAAGATTTTTAAAAATGATTTGCAGGTATGGGCTGAGAGGCACTGTTTCAGTTTTAGGGCCTCCTGTTCAAGATTTGTTAAGTTCTCTGGAGGAATATATATATATATATATATATAATGCAAACTCACAAGGAAAAAAAAATCCAAGGCTTTTTGTGTATTCAACAGTACACCTCGTCAGGGTGTACTGTTGAATACACGAAAGGCCTTGGAATCATTTTTCCTTTTTCCTTGTGGGTTTACATCATTCATTCATTTCACATTTTTAAGTGTGAAATTCATCCCATATAGCCTGTATGATGTAAACTCATAAGGAAAAAGAAAAATGATTCCAAGGTCTTTCGTGTATTCAGAAGTACACCTCGTCAAGGAATCACTTCTGAATACACAAAAGGCCTTAGAATAATTTTTCTTTTTCCTTGTGGGTTTACATGATTCATTCATTTCACGTTTAACTGTGAAATTCATCCCATAGTAATATATATATATATATATATATATATATATGCCGTATATGATGAATAAAACCACGAAGGAAAGGAAAACACAGATGGTGCTCAAGCGCTTTCGTCTAATGACATCCTCAGGAACACTGAAGTACATAAGAGTTACAACCTATATATAGGTTACAGAAAAAAAAAACTATATATATATATATATATATATATATATATATATATATATATATATATATATATATATATATATATACAATAAACGGAAAAACAAAATTAAAGGATTGTGGAAGAGGGCACACAAATTTATAAGGAAAAACTATCGATTTTTAGCACAAGATTAAAAGAATTGTTTCCAACCAATGTTATAGATAAAAAAATAAAATATATATACAAATTTATACTGGAAATCTGCCCGGGTTTTAGCACTCTGCCCTATTTTTTGTATATAAAAATTGAAAAATAAAAGTTAGTGGCATACAAATTTACCGAAGATTTAGCGTTCTACCTTCTTATCTAAATCTGTTCTGAAGGAATTCAAAAAACAGGATCGAGTTGAAAAAGACCTTTGCTTATGTTGAAGTTATTTGTTAGTTGGATAATGGCAGACTCAAGAATATTTCTATTGACAATGTTGCTAGAGTGAAATAAAACAAGCATTATTCCAATCAATACAGTATATTTGTCAGAGTTATCCCACTGTATTGATTGGAATAATGCTTCAGTTTTATTTCACTCTAGCAACATTGTCAATAGAAATAACTTCAACATAAGCAAAGGTCTTTTTCAACTCGATCCTGTTGTTTTGAATTCCTTCAGAACAGATTTAGATAAGAAAGGTAGAACGCTAAATCTTTGGTAAATTTGTATGCCACTAACTTTTATTTTTCAATTTTTATATACAAAAAATAGGGCAGAGTGCTAAAACCCGGGCAGATTTCCAGTATAAATTTGTATATATATTTTATTTTTTTATCTATAACATTGGTTGGAAACAATTCTTTTAATCTTGTGCTAAAAATCGATAATTGTTCAATTTTTTTTTATACAAAAAGAGCAGAGTGCTAAAACCCGGGCAGATTTCCAGTATAAATTTGTGTGTATATATTATATATATATATATATATATATATATAATATTTTTATCTATAACATTGGTTGGAAACAATTCTTTTAATCTTGTGCTAAAAATCGATAGTTTTTCCTTATAAATTTGTGTGCCCCCTTCCACAATCCTTTAATTTTGTTTTTTCCGTTTATTGTATATTAATATATATATATATATATATATAGATTTTTTTTTTTTCTGTAACCTATATAGTGACATATACGGTATAGGTTGTAACTCTTTATGTACTTCAGTGTTCCTGAGGATGTCATTAGACGAAAGCGCTTGAGCACCATCTGTGTTTCCTTTCCTTCGTGGTTTTATTCATCATAAATACTTTTCACGTGTTACTTTCGTGAAATAATTTTCATATATATATATATATATATATATATATATATATATATATATCTATATATATATATATGCCTCGGTGGTGGTGTGGTTAGCGTCACTGACTACGAATCCATCGGCCCCGGGTTCGAGACCCGGTGGCAGCCGGCGCGCAGCAAAACCCAGCTGTTCATCCTTCCACGCAATAAAGAAAGTGGTTGGTAGATAAATGGGTACCCTAGGTGGCCTAGTGGTTAAGACGCTGGGCTGCTGATGGGGCGTGGTTCGGATTCCACGTTAAACTGTAGGTCTAAGGTGGAGTGAAAAGCTTGACCTTCGTCAGAATGAACAATTCGGGCGGAAGGTAACCAAAAGTTTTTTAAGATAATATATATATATATATATTTTTTTTTAGTTGTTTATTATTTACGATGGGCGGTCCGAAAATAATGCCTCTTACTTTATTTCTCACTAAATATAATTCCGGTTGAAAGAAAATTACAAGGAATATGCATACATACGTGGCAAATATAAAGTAAATATAGTAAATAAATATGCAGTATATAGTACAGTATATATATAATCTTGGTTAACCTTACCTTGGTTTTGCTTCCGCCCGAGTTGTTCACTCTGACGAAGGTGAAACATGTCGTGTCAATTTAGACCTACAGTTTAACGTGGAATCCGAACCACGCCCCACCAGCAGCCCAGCGTCTTAACCACTAGACTACCAAGGGTACCTGTTTATGTACCAACCAATTTCTTTTATTGTACAGGTTTTGCTGCCGTCACCGGATCTCGATCCTGGTGCCGGTGGATTCGTAGTCAGCGACGTTAACCACTCCACCACCAAGGCGGATATTTATATATATAATATATGTGTGTGTGTGTGAGGAGATTGTAGACAACAATCAACCAAGGTGGTCCTCCGGCGGGACGTTAGGTAGGGGGACACCGTTTCTCCTGTCACTGTCCTCCTCAGCTGATGTTTTTCCGTGTTTAATCTACCCTGCGAGCAGTCCAGCATGCTCTCTCAATTACACATTTCTCCCTCTGTTCCACACGACACAATCTTTCCAGAATTTATATATGTGAAAAAAAAGGCATCGTTGAGCCTCGGAGACCTTGATTTCTTTCGGCTCTCGCTGGGCTTCTTCCTGCATAAAATATATATATATACAGTACTGTGCAAAAATCAGAGACCACTATCGATCTAATAACCTTTAGATAATCTGTCATATGAAAATTGGTTTTGATACTAAAATACGTATTAACTAGAACCTCTGGTTCATATTAACGTATAACTAAGTTATTACTTAAGTGTATAAAGTTGTATAAGCTGGATGACCCTCTAGTCTGTATAAATTGGACTTGAGGGTTGATTCATTGTATTATTTATAACGCATGTGTTTAAAGATCTTGCGAACTATTACTGATGGATCTGCAGTAAATGCTCCTAAGCTATTGGTATATCAATATTTACAATTAAAAACATTGACATATTCACTTAAATTCTGCAAAACAAATTTATCCCAAACGTTTCTCATTATAATCCTAATTCATGCTGGTTTTTTCTTTCACAGGCTTAAGAAATGACAAAAAGTACAATTTCTGATGAGATTAGATATAAAATAATACATTTGCATGGTGAGGGACTGAGTCAAAGAAAAATAAGTGAATCTACAGGCGCTTCCAAAACTGGTGTACAAAAAATCTTGGCTCGTCACAGATCGAATGGGACCCCAGCTGATCGTCCTAGATCAGGGAGGCCCTCTAAGCTTTCTCCATCTGATCTACAATATCTAAAGATTACTTCCCTTCGAGACAGACGCAAATCCAGCACTTTACTCGCAGCTGATCTCGAAAAAACAATAGGTGTCTCAGGTGATCCCTTTACTGTATGAAGGAAACTTAACTCAGTAGGTCTTAAAAGACGTGTTGCAGCAAAAAAGCCACTTTTAAGGAATGGAAATAAAGAGAAGAGAAGAAAATATGCTTTGGAACACAAGTATTGGACATCTGAGACCTACTGAATTAAGCTTCCTTCGTACAGTAGAAGGATCAACTGAGACACCTGTTGTTTTTTCAAGATCCGCTGCAAGTGAAGTGTTGGATTTGCGTCTCTCTCGAAGGGAAGTAATCTTTATATATTGTAGATCAGATGGAGAAAGCTTAGAGGGCCTCCCTGATCTAGGACGATCAGCTGGGGTCCCATTCGATCTGTGACGAGCCAAGATTTTTTGTACACCAGTTTTGGAAGCGCCTGTAGATTCACTTATTTTTCTTTGACTCAGTCCCTCACCATGCAAATGCCTTATTTTATATCTAATCTCATCAGAAATTGTACTTTTTGTCATTTCTTAAGCCTGTGAAAGAAAAAAAACAGCAATACTTTTAATTGTAAATATTGATATAACAATAGCTAAGGAGCATTTACTGCAGATCCATCAGTAATAGTTCGCTAGATCTTTAAACACATGCATTATAAGTAATATAATGAATCAACCCTCAAGTCCAATTTATGCAGACTAGAGGGTCATCCAGCTTATACAACTTTATACACTTAAGTAATAACTTAGTTATACGTTAATGGTTAATATGAACCAGAGGTTCTAGTTAATATGTATTTTAGTATCAAAACCAATTTTCATACGACAGATTATCTAATAGTTATCAGATCGACAGTGGTCTCTGATTTTTGCACAGTACTGTATATATATATATATATATATATATATATATATATATATAATATATATAAATAAATAAATAAATCCTTGGTTTTACTTCAACTCGAATTGTTCATTCTGACGAAGGTTATTTTATTTTTTTATTGTGTGGAAGGATGAACAGTTGGATTTTGCTGCACGTCGCCTGCCGTCACCGAGTCTCGATCCCGGAGCAAGGATAAAAATGTTAAATTGTAAGGGAGATGAGTTTTGAAAACAACAACATGTTTCCATTCCAGTTATAAGTTATCTCTTCGTGGTCCCCCGCCATCCTCCCTCCCACCGTTCGATCCTTTGAACCCCCAAATTCCTCCTACCCTCAACTTCATTCATACCCGCTCCATACCTCTCCTTCAATCTCTACTTTCTGTTCCCTTAAATTTGTGCCTTTGAAGACCACTCGAAATTGTAAATTTGGCATAATTTAAGGTTCCTGTTTATTTGGGTAATGATTTTTTGGACCTTTTTTTTTTTTTCGGTCTACGGAATATCAAACGTTATCAAAATAAGGCCACTTAAATTCAGTATATATAGTATATAAAATTGTGTGGTTTTTTTTTTTTTGTTTTTTTTTTTGTTTTGCAAGATTTTTTAATTTTCTATTTCTTGTATTTTAATTTTTTCCTCCCTCTTCTTCCTGCCCCTGACTCTCTCTCTCTCTTTCTCCTTCCCCCTGTTTCCGCCATTTCGGATGTTTTGGCAATGAATCCTTCTCAATTTCCGTTCCTTCGTCGCTCGTCGGGAAGGTAATCTGAAAATTGCCACGCACACAACCTTTCACTCGCGTCTCTTCACACACACACACACACACACACACACACACACACACACACACACACACACACACACTCTGCTTCTCCACATAAGCGGAGTACAGGCTTTTTAAAAGCCACATATCTAAAAAAAACTAACAACCTTAATGCCATCAAACTGACAATGGCGCGATGTTTCTGAAAACAATTGAGGTCTCGAAGGACGGTTTCTGGCGAGTCACAAATTAGTGAGGTACTCGCTGATCTAACCTAACAACGACCAACATGTATATTTTCAGGGCTGTGGAGTCGGTAGACCAAGCCTCCGACTCCGACTCCTAGAATTTTAGAAGGGCCGACTCCGACTCCTGCCTCTAAATAATAATATAAAATATACTTTGATTATATTAACCCAGAATGGCATTTCATCACTACCAAGTGAATCACCAGGCTACTTTTTAAGCTCAATTTCTCTAAATTTAAGTCTTAATGGTTGTAGCTATGCCATTATGGCGTTTTTATTTAAGGAAAAAAAATTATTAAACCAAAACATTACTTACAGTCTACATTAACGAAAGTAAAAATCTACTATTGTATAACTTGATATATATATATATATATATATATATATATATATATATATATGTAATTTATTTGCTAAGATCAAAGTGAAAACTTAAATAGCTGCATGACAAAAAAAAAAAAAAAAAATTCCATTACACAAATAAATATAGCTAATCAAAACATGTTGGTACATGTTTACAACCAAAACGCATTGAGCAATTGTAAATTAAAAGCTATTAAGGTTTTAATAAGTATACAAAGCCTAATAGATGATACTCAAAAATCAAAACTATTTTATAAGGGGCTTTTGAAAATAGAAATTTAGAATTAGCTTACACAGAATGTATTCAAATATAAATTTCTGAAAAGAAAATCAACAGTAATTAGTGATATGCAGGAAAAGCTCCTAGAAAGATCATGATGTAGGGGAATCATCATAAAATAACTATAATGCAAGATAGGAGGTTAAAGCTCCTATTAGGAGCTTTAACCTGAACCAATATAAAGTACATCATAAAAAAAAGGAGTCGGAGTCGGTCCATTTTTACCGACTCCGACTCCTCTAGCAATGAATTTACTTCGACTCCACGGCTCCGACTCCGACTCCACAGCCCTGTATATTTTATCTGACATTAAAAATGTTTCTAGAATACATAAATTGTTTAATGTTCAGATGTACCAAAGGCGTCACCTCACAAAAAAATATCCCGCTATATCAGTAAATTATCACACACTCGCCTCATTTATGCCCAGTTGCCTACACATATGCACAATTGCTTGGATTTCGATGTTTCGTGCCTGTTTTTACAGGATTTACTTTGGTTTGTTGACACTTGATGATTTAAAACTTGCCTCGTTGGTCATAGCGTAGATGATCATCTTTAATTTTGGTGTCGTAAATTTGCAGTTTGTCAATTTGTTTTAGTTACCGGGAAATTTTAAAAAGTGGCATTTTTTTATTGTTTAAGGTCTGTGTAAAGTTTTATATCATATATATATTTGGGGAACAGCTTTTCCTTTAAACATGTTTGGTTGAACAATCGACCGTAGTTTTTATTTATTAATTTTTATTATTAGTTTTCTCAATTTTTAAATAAAAACTACGGTCGATTATTCAACCAAATATATATATATTATATATATATATATATATAGTTGTTGTTGTTATTTCTGTACCAGTTTTGGCAGTTTATTTTTAATTGGCCCCATATTTACACCGAACGACCGTGTATATATATATATATATATATAATAGAAATTAGTTCGGTTGTCATTTTAAATGCACATGTCCATATGTCATATCTTGGCACCGATTTCGGCTTGGAGATTGTCACTTCCATAATTTCATGTGTAGTCTGATTTTATTTATAGCTCAATCGTAGGTAGTCGTATGCTTGCATTTGATTTAAGGCAGTAGTACAAGAGTTAACTTTCTGAATAAATAAACTGCAACTCTTTTGTAGAGCCCAATTTCCTGTAGGTATCTTCTAGTGTCAGCTTATATATATATATATATATTTAATACAAGGGTTCTCAACTCACTTGGTTTCATTACCCACCTGAAGCATTGGCGCTCATCCCGTTACCCCTAATGACACGTAAATTAACCAAAAGTTAAAGTAGTATTTTATTATTTTACATTTGTCTTTAAGCATCTCTCTTAAATATGTATGGCCCTGGATATCCCAAATTACCCCGTTGGAGATAATTAATCACGAGTTGAGAACCCCTGATCTAATATATATATATATATATATATTTTGATTACGAAACGAAGTTGTGAGTCAGCGATATATCCGATATATGTTGCTTTTTGTTGGTACAGTATGGTATCCATCTTTTTATTTTGCTCATCCGTGAAATATGAAGCCGCCTCTCGGAGTTCGAACTGGCGCCCTTCGGATTCACTTTATTACTCTGCCAATGACGCTTCCTTTCCCCTTTCCTCCTCCTGTTGTACGTTCATGAACGCGGGCAGGGCCCCGCTTTGTTTGAACGAATCTTATCTAATCAGATTTGATCGCATTATTGGACTGGTGAACAAACACACAAATACTTCCTGTGCATGAGTCAGTAGGCGTTTGTAGTACAGTAATATATTTAACTGTAAAGGTACGCCCTTCGCAACGTGTATCGTTCTTTGTGGTTTAAATTTTAAATGTCCGACTTTATATACTCCGTCGGAAAGATTACTTAGCTACCTGTATTTTTTCAGGACTAACAGTAAAAACAAACGTCATACCACACCATATTTCTCGTTTATTTTTTGACTGTTCGTATAGAGGGTCGGGTGTAAGAGTGTGTTTTTGCACTTGGAATAATGTCCCAAATAGCGTAATTAGTCGGCGATCCAAAGCGGAGCCCACGGTTTTGAAAATTGTCAAAATTTTCCAAGCGAATCAGTTGGCGGTGTGTGACAACTACTGCTATGGAAAGCCTGGCTGGATATTTGAAACGGGACTCAATTTCTATGAGCGGACGGACGGCGGTTTCCGGCTCGCTTTACGCGCCTTTGATTGCTTTCCAATTGTATTTTAACGAGAGACGAAAAGCGTAACTTTTATTTTATATCCACTTTTCATTCCTCCCCCTTCCTCCCAGCTTTTCTTTTAGTTGGGGTAATTAGAGGTCATTTGAAGATAGTTACCGATAAATGTTATAAAGGTTGCATTCACTGGAGGGGATTTTTTTTCCTTTTTCTTTGTTTTTTCGTTCGAGATGAGCTTAGTTTAGTATTCTTTATGGTTGCTCGTTACCGTTGTTTTAACTTATTTATATTTTGTATTTTATGACCCCCCCCAATGTTTGCGCGTTTACTCCAGTTTATAGCCTCCATTTATTCGGTAAATTTCGCATGTACAGTATCCCTAAACTTCCTGAACTTGGTGTTTTTACTCCACTGTAGGGTTATGCTTGATTCATTTTCAGATTTAAAAACAAGATGACGCCGGCCAGTCTTCATAAAAAAAATTATACGGTTATTGGGATGTAGTTGACTACACAAAGAATATTACACAGCTTAACAAGTTAATCGGCTGTTTGGTACAACGGTTGGTTTGTCAAAGTTCCTTTTGATATAAATGGATCATAATGAATGAGAATGTCTTAATATGCGGGTAACGGTAGTATAATTTAATATTAATCAGCGAGTCTTTTATATAGGCCACGGTCCTTTTTAAATTAAATTTAGGGCTCACACACACGTACATAAATGAGAGTGCGCCGGAATAGGTCCAGAGTGTCTTTGGACCGACCACACCTTTAGGCCATATATGCACAGGCATGGGCGTTGACAGGATGTTTTCCAGGGGGTGTCAAACCTTTGGGTATATGCTACCACACACACACACACACACACACACACACACACACACACACACACTTTTAATGGACAATGTTAAAATGTACCCTTTTCGGAAAAAAAGAAATGCATTCTTTTGGGAGCATTGCCAAGCTTTTTTACAACCTTGTCCAGAAACTCGGCCTTGTTTTTATTGACTTTGTTTCTGTGAACGCTCATCATGCAAAGTCCGGAGAGACGATCATCTGTCATTGATGATCGCAGCCAGGTCTGTACCTGTCGCAAAGTACTGAAGGACCGTTCAACTGCGCATATTGCATAAGATAATGTCAGAGCAATCAAGATTGCATTAGGAATGGCGAGAAAGGAATCCCTGTGATCCAATACTTCGAGGAGACTGCTATTTTCAAGTCCTAAATCTTTCTTCAATCACATTTCAAACCATAATATGGATTGCTCAGCCCAGGTTATCAATACGATATACATCAACAATACGCTGCACAATCTAACTGAATTGTTCCCGAGTTAGTTTTGCCATCCGTACAGGGTGAAGTGAGAATAGGTCAAATTGAGGGCATTGTCCTCTGCAAACTTGATCTGGAGGGATGATATAATTGACTCGAGAAACGGCACATACATCGACCGGCGAAAGTATTCATTGACGATGGAACTTCGTGTTTGAGTGAAACACCTGACGAGTGCCCAGCTGTGGGATCTGAGATCTACACTTATTTCATCTGCAAGACTTTCCACTTTCGGCAATATGGACTCGTGAAATCCGTTTTCCGCCTGTTCACGATGGTCGCGTACAGTGGACACCACCTGTTGAACATGTCCTTGAGCCTTCAACAAATCCAACTGAACAACCTGCAGAGCTCGTGCCACTGGTTCTAATATGGCTGACTATTTACCGTTAATGAAACTAAGAAAGTTGTTGTCCCTGCCGTACATAGTAACCGACGAGCTTTTTTGACGAGCCAGAGTATTCAACTGTTCAAAGATAACGCCAAAATTCTCTGAGAACGTTCTAATACTTTTGTACTTGATAGTCCAATGTGTCTCACAAAGAAGAGGCACGTTTGGAATATTTCGTCGTCTCGATGGTCTTCCACGAAAAAAAAATTGATAATAGTTTTTACTCTCCCTACTCTATTCCTAATCTCGTTCACTGAATTAAGGTCGTTCACTACGAGGTTCAGCCGATGAGAAGAGCAGTGAACAAAAGCAACATTTGGGTACATCGCTTTAATCTTGGCCTTCCACCCCTCCCTCCTTTCCCGCCATGGTTGACCAACCATCATAACCCTGTCTATAGTGTTCGAGCTCAGGTCAAATGTTGAACATTGTTCTATAATATGTTGTCGGTTGCCTCTACATTCATTGTTCTAATCATCTAATGGAGCAAATCCCAGAAACTCTTCATGAATAGTAATATTCTCGTTAGTGTGCTCGGTGCCAGAAATATCAGCAGTTTCATCTGCAATAATGAGAAGTCAATAAAGTTGTTGATTTTGGAGACGATACTTTCCCTTATCACGCTTCACATAAGGCAATATGCTATCTTTTCTACGTAAAGCAATATCACGTGTCCCACATACAATAGCTGACAAAATAGAGAGCAGCTTGGAGCAACTTTCCTCAACCAGTCGCCGGACTGAAACATCCATTCTACAAACTAAATTTAGTTCTGGTTTGTCCCAATTTATCAAAGTTGTTTGCATCTTGTATAGTGCATTTTTGTGCCAGGAGGATTTTATGATTTTTAGCACTGTCGTGAAAGTCTTTATACTTAAAGGGCTTTGTAATAAAAGCTTCCTGCAAACCACAATGGACGGCCTGTGGAAACACCTCGGTTAACCTTGGTTTTGCTTCCGCACGAATTGTTCATTCTGACGAAGGTCAAGCTTTCCACTCCGGGCGGTCAGAAATTACAAAGTCCTCGCCCAGACTCTATCTCGCGACCTCCCGATCAGCAACCCAGCTTCTTAACCATTAGGCTATCCAGGATACCCATTTATCCACCAACCAAATTTTATTGTGTGGAAGGATGAACAGCTGGGTTTTGCTGCTCGCCGCCGCCTGCCGTCACCGGGTCTCGATCCCGGGGCCGATGGAGTCGTAGTCAATGATGCTAACCACAACACCACCGAGGTGCATACTACACCACACACCATTTACATACGCCCCTTTCATTTCAGGTTGTATGTTATGTTATCTGTCAGAGTCCTGGCCCGACTAATGTAGGCACCAATATCCAAATGATGATGTTGCGTTTGTTGAACAGTTAGTACCGATGTAGAGCTTGAAACCTTTCATCTACAGTCGATGCTAATGCTGATACCATTGGGACTCGCTTTGAATCATATTATTTTTTTCTGATTCTTTCCAATCACTCCCGTTTTCGTATTTTCATGAACTTCGTATATCCATTATTTCTGGGATATAATTGTATTATAATATGATTAACAAGAATTAACTGAATTAGCTAATTAGCTTTTCAGTGACGACAAATGTATCGGTGTAATGTTAAATAACAATTGAATCGACAAAGTTACAAGCTACAGCTTTAGTACCAGTATAGATCTGTTAATTACAGCTAAATTATACTAATCAACAATGACTTAAATTATTATTATGCTAATGTAAAACCAACGAGGATGCAATTATTAAATTAATCCTTTATGATGCAAGATCACCTTTATAATAATGCTTCCCGCATGCGATCAATCCCATCAATAGAGTCTGACGATTCCCATTTCCCACCCCACGGGGGTTCCAGTTTTGTGCGAAGTTTAATATTATCTTTACTATAATGGAGCTGATTCTATCATCATCTATCTATCTATCTATCTATCTATCTGTCTGTGTAAAAAGTAGCAGTAATTAATTTCGTATTGAAAAAGTCACATTAAGTAATTTCATACCGAAGATTTTGAAAAGAAATTATTAAGGCAGCGAAAGCTTAATACTTACTTCAAGTTCACGAGGAACTTAGATTTTAAATGCAGTTTCACAAATCTTGCCACAATGGGTTCGGATGTGAAACTTAATATTTTCGTGGCTGCGTTCTTTTCTGTAGTTTTATTGACCGAATGACTTTTCTCGATTTCACAAACGTGGATGAAATTTTTTAGAAGCGTCCACAGACTATTTAAGCTATTTAAACTGAGAATAGGTCCGGCCCCGGGAGCACACAAAAACAAAAATACTGAAAGTTTGGGAACATTTAGACGAGGGGAACACAATTATGGCAGCAGCGACAACTAACCCACAACACCCTTGCCACTACATGTACAATCATGCACCAACACCTCGCACCATTAAGGTAACACCAGAGAGACATTATAACTAGTGGTGCACCGGAGGCAAATTTTGGCCGGAGGACCGGAACCTCCGGCTTAGTGTTTTTTCCTCCGGCCGGAGGTTCTGGCCAATTGATTTATTTCAGTATATATATATATATATATATATATATATATATATATGTGTGTGTGTGTGTGTGTGTGTGGTCCGTCTCATCTATTTAGGGTTTATATATTATAGTCCTGCACTCCTGCTATTTTAAATTATTAAGTCTCTAATAACTTAAACTTTATAAAAGTCAACTTTCTATGTTTTGTGCGTACTAATTTCTCTAAAAATTCCCATTGAACAGAATATCCTCAGGTTATGAAACTTATTATCTTGCTGAATGCTGAGTAAAGTAGCCTATATCAAATCAATTAATACAATCACTGATCATTCATAAAAGAAATTATTATTACAGTCACTGAGAACTGAAATATTAATACAATCACTGATCACTCGTAAAATAAATTATTATTACAGTCATCTGAGAACTGAAATATTCGGATAGGTGCAGAAATGAGGTTTTATAGTTTTATAGAATTAAAACTAAAAGTTGTCAGAATTGAGTTTGGTGTACTTGGTACCTCGGGCCAGAGGCCGGAGTTTAGTGAGACCTCCGGCCGGAGCAGGAGGTTTTCTAAAATGGCCGGGAACTCCGGTGCATCACTAATTATAACCAAATACTCCATTCCATATCACGCCCCACAGTACAGAACACACACACACACACACACACACACACACACAGCACTGACACGACTCGGTCCTAGGTGCGAAGCCGCCACCCATTAACAGGTCAGAGATCAGCCTGAGCAGATCGGATCGAGTTAACTTAGCACGATTTCGATGTGGACATCACCCCAACTTACAGACATATAAACACAGACTAGACAACCCCACAGACGACACCTACCACCTGTTCCAGGACACACCACAAACAATTGAACACATTATGCAGACTGTACCACTCTAGCACAACAACGAATACAACGCAACATCACTAGTGCGCTGAACCTCTGGTCCACTCCGGAGAGGGCGATCGGTTACCTGCGTGCCGCCGGCTTGCTCGATCAGGGTGGGCTGGTCGGCTAAACAACAACAACAACTTTTTAAACTCCTCCCCAGACATAACGTTCTGTTTCCCCTCACTAGCAACACACACACTGGAGAACAGAAAAACAACTGTCATCAGACCACCTGCCCATCATCATTACAACACGTTCTACACTCTGCCCCAACAGCCTTAGGCACACTTACAGAAATTACAAGAAAGCTGATTGGGAACAGTTCACCACATTCAACAGCACACCCATCATAAACATCAATACAACACTCAAGACATTTAATCAGATCATCAATAATGCAATCTAATACATACCCAAGGGCAACATTAGGAAATAACCCAAATTACACTAGAGAAATAGCCCACCTCATAAGGCATCGTAACAACCTCAAACATAACACACAAAAGCCATAAACAGCAGATAGAACAGCTCAACACAGAAATAAACAACAAACTCAAAGAAAAACAAACAAACATTTAGGGAATTCATAACAACACTGAACCATTCCACAGATACATCCAGGCTATACAAGACTATAAACAGCATTACCCACTCTAACAGCGGCATTCACACCTCACACGCGGCTATCTGTCGCACCCAAAATAATATCCCAACATATACACAACAAGCTAACATTCTAGTTAATCACTACGCAAAGATAAGTCACTTAAACAGAGACAACAACCAGAAACACGCAGACAGACAAACAGCCAAACACAAAAAAACCTAGACTCGACACGACCATTACACCTTTTAATACAGACCAGACCACCAAGATCATCAAAAACATTAAGAATTCGAAGGCTACTGGACTAGACAACATATCTAACATACACCTTAAACACTTGGGCCCACAGGGAATACTAGAGCTCTCTCACAAACATCAGCACATATTCATACCAACACTCTATTATTCCTGACATATGGAAACAAGGTAAAATTATTACACTACTCAAACCAAACAAAAATCCAACAGAACCAGCTTCCTATAGACCCATTACTTTACTATGCACACATTCCAAAGTAACAGAAAGACATCTTACAAATCACCAACCCACACATACCACTATCGTCTACTCAACATGGATTCAGACCTCACCACTCAACCACGACATTACTCACTAACCTCACGCAGCACATCGTGGATGGCGTCAACTCCAGATGACCAGCTCAACGTACACTGTTAGCAACAATAGACATTAGTAAAGCATTTGATGCTATCCCACGCTTCCCTCTCATAAACAAAATACTCAACACAAACATGCACAATAACACCAAAAGGTGGCTGAGCAACTATCTTTCAGGAAGATATTCACATGTCACATTTAATGGCAAGTCATCCAAAAACAAGCTTTTTCCAAACGGTGTCCCTCAAGGCTCTGTTCTCTCACCAACACTGTTCAACTTATACATGCATGACATTCCAACACCCATAGATAACAAGCTTACCTTATCATATGCAGATGACATCACTCTAACATCCACCCACAACAACATCGACACCGCTACAAATAACCTACAAACATACATAAACAGTATACAAGACTGGCTCACACACAATAGGCTCAAAGTAGCGCCCACAAAATCAACCATCACCTTGTTTACATGCAATACAAAAGAACACCAGATAACTCCACAGCTTACACTAAATAACAAACATTCCGCACACTCAACAGGAGCAAAATACTTTGGGTTACATACAACACATCAATATCTTTTGCAAACCACATTCAGGACATTAAAAACAAATGTACGTCAAGACTTAACACGCTTAGGGTACTAACAGGCACAAACTTTGGACACCAGCAGGAAATAACATCACTCATATACAAACAATATATTCGCTCAGTTATGGACTATGCTAGCCCATGCTGGGCACCCATTATCTCAAACACACACACACACACACACACCTTACAGACAATACAAAACAACGCACTTCGTATCATTACAGGATGCACTCAAACACCACCAATAGAACACCTGCACAGTGCACACAGAAACAAAAATACTGGGAGTTAGGGAACATTTAGACGTGAGGGGAACACATTTCATGGCAGCAGCGACAACTAACCCACAACACCCTTGCCACTACATGTACAATCATGCACCAACACCTCGCACCGTTAAGGTAACACTAGAGAGACATTATAACCAAGTACTCCATTCCATACCATGCCCCACAGACATCACATAGTACAGAAAACACATGCACACACACCTAACCCACAGAGCACTGACACGACTCGGTCCGAATGCGGTCCTAGGTGCGAAGCCGCCACCCATTGACAGGTCAGAGACCAGCCTGAGCAGATCGGATCGAGTTAACTTAGCACGATTCCGATGTGGACATCACCCCCAACTTACAGACATATAAACACAGACTAGACAACTCCATAGACGACACTGCCACCTCCAGGATGCCACACCACCACAAACAATTGAACACATTATGACAGACTGTACCGCTCTAGCACAACAACGAACACAACACAACATCACTAGTGCGCTGAACCTCTGGTCCACTCCGGAGAGGGCGATCGGTTACCTGCGTGCCGCCGGTTTGCTGGATCAGGGTGGGCTGATTGGCTAACCAACAACAACAACACCTAGTGATGATTATTAGAATGAGGTGATGATGTTTGATATATGTTAGAGTTGATGTTTAGGTGAGAATAAGGAAATACAATTATTTGAAACGAATTTTTTTTCATTTTCTTTTTCCTGTTTGTGTAAACAGTTGTCCAGAATTAGATAGGGCGCAGGCAGCCCAATTACTTGGGCCGAAGGCCCCTGCACCGCGGATCTAGCTAAATGAGCCCGTAGGGCCGTATCTTTAGCTAGTTCTAATAAATTGTCTATTCTATTCCTAAAACTAAGTACAAATTGTCTCCCAAACGTAGGTTTCGCCTCGGTTTCCTAAGCCAAGAACAAAGATTGGTGCTGACAAAATAATTAAATAGTTGTTCGTACAATTTAAGGTTATTTATGTTCGCAAAATATATTTATATTTTCGACATAATTTATTATTTATATATTATACCCACAAGAAGTTCCAGGGGGGGGGCAAGTGCCCTCCTTTGTCCTCTTCTACCGACGCCCATCTGCAAAGGGGCTTCTGTTCAGGAAAAGGTGTGGCTGTTTTGAGGATACATGATTAGTAGGAAAGGCGAGGAAGAAGTAATATTTGACGAGATCGCTTGGCAGTTTTTTCTAAATTCCGTTGTCTGTTATCCGTGACTGAGGGGCAGTCAATGATCACGGATAACCCGGTTTCACGGTTAATTCGGTATACCCCGCTGGTGGGTGGGTGGTGCAGCCGCTGCTGACCACCACCACCACCACCACTGACTGGACTCCCATCTCGCGCGCCACCACACGCAGTATATTTTCTGACAGTATAATATACCGTTAAGTAGTTTGTACTCGCCGCAAGACGTGAAGATATGCGAGGCTACAAGCGCGCACGTTTATTCTATGAACCACGGAGAGTGACTGAGGCACGTTGTGATCAGTTGGCCGAAGGCGAGCCGCGGATGTAAACACTGCTCCAAATCATAGTTAACTCGGTGTCATGATTACGAATAAGTACACAGTGGTCACAATCACTAAATCAGGATTAACTCGATTCACGGTTGAGTGAATGAATCACGGATAATCGCGTAAGTACTGTATGTACTACACGCGCATATGACGACACACTCGCGATAATCCGTTTCATACTATACCCAATTCTTCCGTATTTCAAATTGGAATAAATTAGGGTATCCGGTTTAGTCGTAATTATCATGATAGGTGGTAAATGAGTTTTCTTTTTTGTAATTTTGTATTGCAAATTAAATAAGTAAACTCTTGCAACGATTTTTTTTTTCCCCAAGTCATGCGATGCGGACGGCTTGTGTGTGTATGTGATTCACTGTCAATGCCAAGTTAAAAAAGAAAAGTCTCGAGGTTGTTGCACTCGTTTCAGATTTGGAATAGGGGAACTAATTTGTTTTATCCGTTCGGAAGGTGTATAGGCTATAGACCTATTTGAATTATTCCTTTTTCAAAAATTAAAAAAAAAATGATTGTCGTATCCAAAGTTCCTCGTTTCATATATTTTTTTCCCCCGAGACTAAAGTCCTTTATTTAATTTGGTTTTAAAATTGTTATAAAATTATTCGACTGAAATATATCGTTGTCTCGCCCTACGTCGAATGTTATCCGAAACTAAGTAATGGTTCAAGCTAAATGATTTTTATAATCGGGGCTAGAATGTTTTGATAGACAAAGATATTTTTATGTAGGCCTAGGCGAAAGTGTTACGTAAATAAGTTGTGAAAAGTTTTTATATTTGCGATGAAACGGGCCTACAGTATATAAAATTTTCGTTGTTCTTAATGTTGAATAGGCTAACTTTATAAAATATTTTAATTTGTCAATCGTACGACTCGTGTAGGTCGATTTGAGGAAGAATTTGATGATGGTAGGCGAGGCTTGTCGATTCGGAATTGGTCTTCGGTGAAGGGTTCCTCGCTTAGTCCCGCATCTATTCAGTTTACGGGATGATAATTAAGGTGTTACGTCTTCCGGTTCTCCCATTGAAAGAGGAAAGTGGGGAGCTAGGGGGGGGGGACCGCTTGCTTTCCCACTTTCCCGCTTTAAATTCCGATCCAACGCTTGCCTTGACACAGCTTCGTAAATGGTTAGGAATGTTAATGAGATATAACTGGAGCCTAACCCATGAGGGCCTGATTTTTGCTTTTGTCGATCGTTTTTTATCTTTTGTGATGGATGCCCTTCGACGTCTTTCAGGATTTCTCCTCCGTATTAAATACTTTGTCCTGCTCCTGAAGTCAGCTGCCTTCATATTTGAGCGGTGTAAGCCTGTCGCCCGTTTTTGCGTAGGCTACTAGTGAGAGCCTACTACATAGGGCTACTTGTCATGGACTTACATCACCAGTTTGGTGGCCGAAACATAATATCGATACTTAAAAAAAATAAAAAACAACTTGCCTGACTTAATCTAACCCACAATAACTTGTTGATTTTATCACGTCGATCAAATGTCGTTAACGCGACGACCTCTTATAGGGTAGTCGAGATTTCTTGGGACGAATTCATAACCATTTAATTTTCAAAAATTGTTTTAATTTGTTGATGAAAATGTAAAAAGATACGGCCTAATTTTCCTCTTTTGCCTTTCGCTGTCTAGTCATTATTCCTGAAATGAGTTTTTACTCGTATATTTGAAGACTGACGGTGCTTGTTTCGTGTGACCTTTATGCATTTTGGTTTCTAATTAAGACTTTTTTTTTTCTTTCGAATAATGTATTGAGGTGTGTAATTTGGTTGTGGAGAGTACCCGCTTTGTTAGGTTGAAGGTTGCTTTCAATTCTTGTTTGGTGGTCGAACAAGGTCACCAGTTAGTGTGTCGTCTTTCGTTTTTTTTATTTATTTTTTTTTTTTAGTATTCATATACATTTTTTAAATTTGATTAAATTTCTACAAATTGGCACGCCCATTATCCTTTTCAAATCGAGGTAATTCGCTGTTGGAACGAATGTAACCGTTCCATATTTTCATATTTAAATTTAAAGCGTATTGGAGTTGTGTAGCTGAACTTAATTTTCGGAAAAGCGCTCAATGCTGAGACCGTGGAGCGAAATAATTTTCCAGAGGTCCTTTAATGCGAGGTTCATGCCAACAGTTGGTGAGAACTACTTTAAAAGTTTTAAAGAAGCAGGGAAATCTTTATCAACGATTTGGGATGGTCGGCCAATTTCGGTTTTCTTTTTTAATTTTTTTTTTCCTTAATAAGAGGTTGACTTATACTGTATAGAGTATAATTTGATGTATATGATGCAAACCTACAAGAGGAAAATGACTCCAAGGCCTTTCGTGTATTCAACAGTATACCTCGTCAGGTAAACTGCTGAGTACATGAAAGACCTTAAAATTATTTTTCTTTTTCCTTGTGGGTTTTGCATCATTCATTCATTTCACGTGTTTAATCGTGAAATTCGTCCCATATATATATATATATATATATATATATATTATATATATAATATATATATATATATATATATATATATATATATATATGGGAATGAACTCAGAATGGTCCCCTATATATATATATAGCTGGGGGAAGTTATATACCCGACTTATTGATCGTATTCGTGTATTATGGGTAAGCCTTTACACTCTTTATGTAATGGTTCTAATAGGGTAATTAAAACACACACACACACGTACGTGTAGTCAGTCACTGTCCAAATCAAAAGCGCTATGGAAAATGTTAAAAAAGCCTATCACATTTACGTTTAGTGTAGTAGTCCGGTTGCACGGGGTGGGAACCCTGCATTGTTTGTTATAAAGCAAATCTTGACATATTTTGAAAGCTTATACCACCCCATTCAAAAATCCATCGGGTGTACACCTGACCCCCGCTTGGCTTTTTCAATATATATGGCCGCCATTTTCCAAGATGGCCTGCGAAACTGAAAAATCCCATATCCTGGTCAATACTTGATGGATTTTGATGATCTTGGTTTCATTTGTAGGGGCTTTTAGGATGATGAGTCGATCTGGAGGGATTGCAGATACTTTGGGAGTCGTTTTGACCCGCATTCGTCAATACTCAAGGTTATTGGAGGTCAAACGCCCCCGAAATAAGGAATATCCCATATCCTGGGCAGTCGTGGAGATATTTTGGTGAGCTTACTGTCGTTTTTATGGTTTTGGGCGAGACTGAGTAGTTCTATAGGCACATGATGACAGTAGGATATCATTTTGCAACTCCATCTGTCAAGTCAAGGTCATTTGAGGTTAAAGTTTGGCCTTGAAATATGATAATGCCACAGTTGACATCACTGTATTTGCTTTATTTCAGTGACAATTTCTACAATCTAGCTAACTGCTGAGCACTTAACATCTTTTCTGCAGATAAAACCAGATCATAATGCTTAAATGACATAACCCACATTATATGGATATGCGGATATAAACCACAATTTATGCTGAAGTGCAGGGCACATGCATTCTGTGGAAGGTTGCAAAGCTACAAGATATGACCTCGTAAGCAAAACAAAGCTCACACCTAGCTGGGGGATTGGCATTGACAACTTTGATGCAGTTATTCACATTAGGTAACCATTTATTGGGGGCAAATATCAAAAGACATGGTTGTGTCAGGATCATCAGTCTGCTCTTCGTTTGCGTTTTGGGTCAATGGATTGTTGCAATCCAAGCCGCTGCCACATGCACCGAACATTGTGCAAGGGATTCCGCGTCCCATGCAGCCGCAGCGACTCCCCCCTGCATGCTGATTGCGATTCACACTCACATCTGAGTAGCTTCAGAACTTCATCTGGTGCTAAGCACACTCCTTCACCAACTGTTTTTGGGATGAGAACTCTGTTTGTTTCGTCTCTCTCCCACCCATAATGCACAGGATCAAGTGGTGGTGGGTCACACTTTAGTGCATCGAGCCAGTTCGCCACAGTGTAGTGGGCTCTGAGCACATTTTGATGGAAAGCTTCAGTTGTTGGTGGTAGAGAACATAGTTTGGGTGCAGCAGTTCCCGACTTCCCTGTCTTCTGAGCCCATACTCGCTGACGACACTCTGTAAGAGATGAGGATTTCTTATCCCCATAGCATGCAACAATGAACGCTGTTGCCTCCTCCTCGACATGGTCAAAGCATGCATCAAGGGACCCCAGCTTGTCTAGCTTCCGACCCTTCTTGGCTGTGGCAATGGCAGTGGCTTTGCCGATGCCATGTATTGCTGCAACTGTTTCACAACCACTCAAAGCTCGTGTAGTTTGAGGATTTGTGGGATGATGTCTTTGTGCTGGGTTACAGTTGCTCGGATGTCCACTGATTTTCTGCCACGCACTGGAGACTATAATCATGAGAGAGCCTAGTTTCTTAAATTCATAGAAGTGAGTCAGCATGGCAAACACATCTGTGTCATCACAAATGATGGAGATGCGGGCATCAGAATCTTTCTCAGCTTGTGCGATAGCGTGCTGTGTTATTATCACGTCAGCCTCTTCATGAGATGATGAGAGCTCCAATGCTGCTCGACTCCTGCCTCGCACAATGGAAGTCGGTATGGTCTGCCATCCTGCAAGCACTAGCTCATGGTCTCGGGTTACAGTTGCGAGATACTCACTGTCAGCTGTCACTGGATTTTCTGAATCCTCCCACAATTTGAAAAACCCTTCTGACCTCCAGGACATCTACGCAAGAAATCCTTGAAGAAACATTCGTCTGCAGCTTTTGTAGAACCTGAAAAATAAGAATTTTGTTTAACCATTCTTCAGAGTACGAATCGCATTGAAATAATTTATCCTCAGCAAATGAAAACTAAACAATGCTCACCTGGTATATTCTCCATATTCAGCAGCCAAAAAACAATTTTGGAATCAGCACAACCAAGATGTCATCAAACCACCAGGTGGGCAGCACCATCAGCAATAATCTCAACAACCTGAAAAAAATAAGAGGAATAATTAGACATATTGGAATTCACCTTACCATGGGGAAAATAATCCCTGATTTCATTTTAAACCCTATAGAATTACTCAGTCTCGCCCAAAACCATAAAAACGACAGTAAGATCACCAAAATATCTCCACGACTGCCCGGGATATGGGATATTCCTTATTTCGGGGGGCGTTTGACCTCCAATGACCTTCAGTATTGACGAATGTGGGTCAAAACAACTCTCCAAAGTATCTGCAACCCCTCCAGGTCGACTCATCATCCTAAAAAACCCCAGAAATGACACCAAGATCATCAAAATCCATCAAGTATTGACCAGGATATGGAATTTTTCAGTTTCGCCGGCCATATTGAAAAAGCCAAGCGGGGGTCAGGTGTACACCCGATGGATTCTTGAATGGGGTGGTATAAACTTTCAAAATATGTAAAAATTTGCTTTATAACAAACAATGCAGGGTTCCAGTAAAATCAGGGTCTGTGCTACCGGACTATAGGCCTTATTTCCTCGAAGAATCTGTCGCCTTTTGAAACTTCCCAATCACCCGTTATAATTACGGTATGAAATTCGTTACGCAGACAAAGACTTCTACAATTGTAGTCATTGTTCCGCGGCTAGAATTAAATAGGTGACGGAATTTCGGAGATGCGAACGAATACGTTCGTTTCTTGCCAGTTGCGGTGAATGAAGAACCGAGATAATGGATGACATCGCGGGGGTCGCTCCCTTACGAAAGTAGCTAACAGGTAGTCGGCAGGGCCGGATACTGGCACGCCGCCGCTCAGGCCAACTAATGCGGCCCATTGCTCTATAACACTAGCTGAGCTGCCGCTTCTCCTTAAGAGGTAGGCCTTCCGCGCCTTCATTATGATTGCGCTTCAGGTGCGTCACGGATTTGTCATTCATTCACTAATAAAGTCGGGTATGATAACTACCGTATCTATTATGAAGGAAACGGTTTGTTCATTATTTTTCTTTGTTTTCAGGTTCCTTGTTATTTATTTTCAGACGACCTTAATCTATGCGTTCTTTTTTTCTCCGATTCATTTGAAGGAATTTATGATTATATTGCCGGTGTGGAGGCCCATTATGTAATACGGAAGTGCGCATTTTCCATTACAATAATAATTTGGATAATCGCTGTAGCCTATATATATTGGCTCGCTTAAACGGTGAGTGCGTGGCTCGTGGTAATTTCACTTTATTTGCGGGTCTCGAGAGGTTTCAAACTCGATTCACACGTAAGGATGAAAAGCAAGTTCGATTATTTGGAGTTGAAGAGTTCAGCACTTAGTTAATCCATTAGCGCCCAGAGTTCCTTTCCGAGACTGAATAAAGTCGTCTGGCGTTGGCCAGAACAAAATCAGTAAAAGTGACGGTGGGCGCTAATGGGTTAAATTTAACACACTCTCTCTCTCTCTCATCGGCCTAATTAGGGAAACTGGCCTTAATGGTTTTTAGGTGATTAAATCTACGATACTTTGCTGGAAAGTGTAACGAACTATATTTAGAAGTTCTAAAATTACTAATTGATGACCACTTTGGTTCGGGTTTAATTAAGAAATTAGAAATAGTGAAGAGGGCTTAAAATTTGCCTTTTTGTATTTAAATTTTAACGTTGTCCGCCGCGACATTTTTGAGTTTTGTGTTGGTAATCCAATAGCCTCCATTGGAACACCGTCACCTAAACGTGCTGGGTTTTACTTCGCGCGCATGCCAGCAGTTGACACTAAAACTTGGGAGTCTGTGACCCCTCTGTAGGAGAGCCATAAATTTGTTTTTATCACTTTTATTACGTGAGATCAGGCACTCTGGAACGCTTTTTTGCCGTTTCATCAAATGAGATGGCAGAGTCGTAATTCATACTGTGAGCTCTTTAAATTTTAGTTTAACTTGGGCGAGAAGTCTGACCGTAAAAGGTTTACGGTATATTAGAGTTGCGTGAGGTTTAGCTCGTTTTGAGGTTCCCATAGATTCGCTCAATAGTAAATTTCATACAAACTTAACAACGTAGCTTTTATTTAATATACAGTATATATATATATAATATGGGTTGGACAGAATAATGGAAACACACTTATTTTCGGTGCTGTATTTTCTGATATCATTAATGGCGTTATGTACTTTATTAAATTAATATATAACTGCATATAATATTAAGAACATCTTCTATTTTAATATGTTCATATTGGTTTTTCATGTTCTTTTAAAATAAATTAAAATATAGCGCTTGGAAAGGATGTTACTGCCTGTGAAAGGGGCATGATAGTAGGAGCCCGTTTGGTTGATGTTTCAGTAATAAAAGTCACATAATTGTTCCTGTATCTCGAGGAACAGTCCTCATCAAGGTTTTGAATACATGCAAAAATAATAAAAACCCCCATCAAATAAGGAATATAGTGAGCGTAAACAACACTGACAGAATGCGACAGAAGAACCTTGTATGATAATTATGAGCTGTGAAGAATCGATCAGAGACTGTTGCATCAAAACTTTTTTGTTCAAAATTTAACAATACTGTAGTCCGCAAAGACCAGTGTCAGTCATAATTTGTTGTGGGACCCGTAATAAAGCCTATTTTAACACCAACCAGTACCAAAGTTCTAATGAATTTGGAGTTGGTGAGAATAATGGGAACAATTCTGCGCTTATGTGGTGTAGTTCTTTTTTTTATTTCTTTCCATGTATTCATAACTATGGGACTGTTGTTCAAGGTGCAGGGACAATCACGCGACTTTTAATATTCAGACACCAATCAAACGGGCTCTTACGGTCATGCCCTTTTCACAGTCAGTAACATTTTTTCCAAGCGCCATATTTTTATTTATTCTACAAGAACATGAGAAACCAATATGAACATATTAAAATAGAAGATGTTCTCAATATTATATGCAGTTACATATTAATTTAATTAGGTACATACTGTAATACCAGAAAATATAGCATCGAAAATGCGAGTGTTTCCATTCTCTCTCTCTCTCTCTCTCTCTCTCTCCTCTCTCTCTCTCTCTCTCTCTCTCTCTCTCTCTCATATATATATATATATATATATATAATATATTTATATTATAAAGTCCCTATTTCAGTGAAAACGTACCGAAATGGTAAAATTCAATAACAATATAATAGAAAGCATACATTTAATGAATATTTAAGCATATGATTCTACATGAGCTCCATCAGTATCTCTACATAGTTCGAATCTGTTAGCAGTATTGCGGAACCGCGGAACACATTTTGGAGCATGACAGGGGTTATTTTTGTAACTGCTATTACGATACGAGCACGTAAATCTTGCAGATCTGTAACCCAAGTTTGATTTGATAAAGCCCCATGCAAAGAAATCCAAGGGCGTTGGGTCAGGAGATTGACCCGCCCAGGGCCTGTTGCCTCCACGTCCGATCCACCGATTTGGAAATCGTTCATTTAGGTACTCCCGAACAATGTTTGCGTAATGACAAGGTGCCCCATCTTGTTGAAAGACGACGGTGTTTAAAATGTCATCTGAATGAAGCTGGAATATTTACGTGCTCGTATCGTAACAGCAGTTACAAAAATAACCCCCGTCATGCTCCAAAGTGTGTTCCGCAATGCTGCTGACAGATTCAAACTCTGGAGAGATACTGATGGCGCTCATGTAGAATCATATTCATTAAATGTATGCCTTCTTTTATATTGTTATTGAATTTTACCCTTTTTGCTACATTTTCACTGAAATAGATAGGGACTTTATAAACACCCTATATATATATATATATATATATATAATATATATAATATATATATACAGGTATATATACAGGGCGTCCCAAAAAAATGTATACCACTTTAACAGCTGATAGCTCAATTGATGTTTCTTTCTTTCCAAGTTAAACCCATTAGAATTAATAATGGCAGTCAGACTAAGCTTTGAACAAAGGAAATTCATTCTAAAATGCTACTGGAAGTGTGAAAACGCAGTTGAAGTGCAAAGACAGTTTAGGAGGGAGTTTCAAACAGATCCACCAACGCGACTTACCATCACTCGAATTAGAGATAAGTTTGAAGCCGATGGAACTGTTCAGAATGTCCACAAGAAGCGTTCCGGAAGACCACGGACATCGACAAGCCCTACAAAGCAAGAAAGAGTACTGGAAACGTATCACCAAAGTCCAAGAAAATCTGTGCGGCAAGCGAGTCGTGAGGTAGGAATTTCAGAATCGTCTGTCCAACGCATTTTGAAGCGCTGTCAATGGAAAAGTTACATTCCAAGATTAGTCCATGCTATTAATGAAGATGATCCGGACCGAAGAGTGGAGTATTGCGAGTGGTACTTGGCACGATGTGGATGTGGACTGGACGAAGGGGTTGAGTAGAATACCCTCCGCGTTCACCAGACCTCACACCACTAGACTTTTTTTTATGGGGATACTTAAAAGACAAAGTCTACGCTATAAAACCTGCAACAGTCGCTGAATTGAGAGCAGCCATTGAACGAGAATGCACACAAATACCAAACGAAATGTTTCGTGATGTTTGCGATTCCATTGCTTCGCGTTATCAGCAGTGCCTGGACCAGAACGGACGTCGGTTTGAAAACAGGCGTTGACAAAACAATTAAATAATGTCTGTAGATTCTATTACATTTTGAAAATGAAATGTATTTTAATAAACACTGCCTTTATAATTATTTAAAGTGTGTGTACATTTTTTTGGGACGCCCTGTATGTATATATATATATATATATATATATATATATATATATATATATATATATATATATATATAGATGACATCGGTTTAGCTATAATAGTAGATATAATTTTTTAATAAGATGCAGAAATTAGTGAGACTATGAGTAAATGAACAAACCTAAGTACGTAGTCGTCTTGGCCAAAAACGAAAGAAAAAGTAAATATAGGCCCCTCCTTTCAACTTTCCCTTTCGCCTTCCTTTTTTACTTCTCAAAATGTAGTTAGTTACATATAGTGATAATGATCCAAATTACAAAACTTTGTCTCTTATTAATGCTTCTATTGTTTTATTTTAAATTGATTCTTATTACGTATAGCTATAAGTACTAGTGATGGGACGATACAAACATTTTTAACGATTCCGATTCCGATTCCGATACGATTCTCGATTCCGATTCCGATTCTCAATATTTTTAAATATAATTCTATACTTGTTTTTCTGGAAATTGTCATATTTTACTCTGGTAAGATTAACTATTTACATTATGAGTATGGTAATATAAATTATAAATTATAATAGATTGGTTTAAAAATAAAAATCAACTGTAAGTTGTAACAATTCATTTTAATCTTCTTGATTACACATCATGGATATACATGTTTTAATGTATAGCTACAATACAATAAAAATAAAATTTGTTATCCTCTTTCATTTAAATTTTAAAGTTTACATCGCAAAACTGGTTCAATTAAAAGTTTAAGAATCGGAAATCATGGTACAATTCTCTCGATTCCGATTCCTGAAAAATGCTCGATTCTTCCGATTCTCGATTCCGATTCCGCTTAATCGTCCCATCACTAATAAGTACCCTATAGAAATGTATTTCGAAAGCGTAATACAGTATACAAATGTTACGGGGAATCTGCGTAACTAGGGATTCCATGAAATCCCCAAAATGTTTAGGGATTCCATGAAAAGTTAAGTCGTGATATTTTCGTTAAAATTAATGAAAATATCACTACTTAACCTTACGCGAAATCCCTAGTTACGCAGATTCCCTGTAACATATATATACTGAACCAGTCCTGACCTCAGTCCGGACTGGACTCTAAAAGAAGTGGTCCGGTTTAGCCAAACTACGGGGTGTGTATAAAGTAACGCGAGTGAAGAAAGAAATCCGATTTGAACTAGTTTGAACTAGTTTTTTAACTCGTAAAAACATTTTCAACACCTCTTATAAACCTGACTATAGAATATACAGTTGTTATAAAGTACGCGTAATAACTATTACTCGTCCATGTTCACTCTCATTAATATAAATAATTTAAATCGGATTTGTCTTTTCACTCGCGTTACTCTATACACACACCTGGTACGTGCCTGTTTTAATACGAATAACGCTTAAATAACACTTAAATAACACTTAAATAACACTTTTCTGGTGCAATTTGTGACTTAACTGAGTGAAATAAACACGCATTTGGATTCTGGACGAGCCCCAGGATCCTGAGTTGCATCACTAATATATATATAGTACGTGAAACACACACACACACACACACACACGTACACATGTGAGGTGAAGGTAAAGTCGAAATTATTATTTTAGAAGTAAAAGAACTGAACCTAACCTTTATTGAACGTCTTACAGCCCACCAAACACCACAAAAAAGTTAATTCCAATTCGCTACAGATGAAATAGAAAACGTGTTAAAATTAAAGAAATACGATGTATAATAGAAACAAACTAAACCTACATTACTGAAAGCTGGAAAGCTAGGAAGATGGATAATAATAGTAATAATAATAATAATAATATGAAAAGTACTCGAGGGTTTTGTCCCTAACCTTAGAAATGAAATGAAATAAAATGTAATGAGAGAAGAAGCAGATTTTGTACGGTCCCAGCTGCAGTGGGACATGGGGAACATGGAAACGAGGGTGGAAAATACCCTCAGAATACGAGGCCCAAAGCTTTTTAATGCCCTGCTGAAAGAAGTGGGAACGTCTAGCACACCGACCTGAATAACTTCAAGAACCAGCTGAACAGATTCCTGCGCAAAGTCCCTCACCAGCCATACGTGGCTGGCTACGAGGGCAGGAGATCGGAAAGCAATTCCCTCATCACCAAATCCCGCAAATGAGGCGGGATGCTGCAGAGGGATCGACCGATCCTGAACCATCGTTCAAACCCTTATAGTGTCATTAAGTTATATATATATATATATATATATATATAGTTATAATGTTTCAGACCAACAAAGACCCTAGGATCCACTCATGGCTGGTCTACCTAACTGTGTTCGTAATTGTGTATGTCCTCCGTGGTGGCGGAGGGGACCTACAATTTTACGTGGGTTCCGAACCACAAGAAAATAAGAAATTTATGTAACAACTTCCTGTACACTGTGTACATTGGCAACGACCAATTTAGCAAAACTAATTAATTATCGATTTAAAACTAAAGATAGAATCTCTGGATCCAGAGGATCACGTCATAATAGACTACTATCCACCAATATGTTACACACTATATCTATTTATAACCGACATGCAAATATATCAGATCCAGAGAATCCAGTCAATTTCATTACGGTATCCATCAATACTAGTACCTTGTCACGAAAAATAAGTCACGGTCCATATCGATTGTGGACCAAGTCAAAATTTACAACCATATACATTACAATATATACACTTAGGAGGAAAAGTGTAGGTGTGGCTGTAAAGACTGTAGTAATGTAGAAATGTGTGCACCCATCTTGGGTCTCCCATTTAAAGGTGTTTGTGGGGCAAGTGAAGATCATGAGTTTTTCAATACCTCACAGTACTATGGGGAGCACCGCTCAGCAGAGGAATCTCTCTAAATGGGGTGTGTAAGGACAGAGAGTATCCCCTAACCCAAGACGCTGCCTCCCTATATCCCACAACACTTGTGTTGAGCTGTGGGGATCTATCCCCACAAAGCCTTAATTTTACTACCTTAAACTATACCCAATCTATCAACATATGCGTCTAATCGATTTTTAAACATGTTTATAGACGTGCTATTAATTACTTCTACCGGCAAACTATTCTATGCGTAAAAAAGTTTTTGGCAACTGCTGTCTCGAACCTTCTACTTGTCAACTTACACTCGTTATTTCTAGTCCTATTATATTGAGAAATTTCGAAAAAGCTATCTCTATCTACGTTATCGAACCCATTCATAATTTTGAAAACCTGGATTAGATCACCCCTTAACCTCCTAGTCTCGAGTGTTGTCAATTTTAACTCCTTAAGCCTATCCTCGTACGACTTTGACCTAAGCGACGGAATCATCTTAGTTGCTCGTCTTTGAACTCTTTCGATTTTGTCTATATCTTTGCGCATATGCGGATTCCAAAATTGGACCGCGTACTCCAAATGGGGTCTAACTAATGATTTATAAAGTGGAACTATAATATCGCGCGATTTGTACTCAAAATTTCGAGCTATAAAACCTAACACTTTGTTCGCCTTATTGACCGCTGCTGTACTTTGTTTCGCTACTTTTAAATCACTAGTGACTATAACTCCTAAATCTTTCTCCTGCTCTACGCTTGTTAAACCTTTCCCTGACATACTATACGCAAAATTACCGTTACGCGAACCTATATGCAAAATTTTGCACTTATCCACGTTAAATCTCATTTGCCATGTGACTGACCAATCAACGATTTTATTCAGATCTTCCTGAATTTTACCTCTATCTTCGTCATTAATCGCCCTACCACCCAGCTTCGTGTCATCCGCAAACTTTGAAACTGTACCGACTAGGCCGACATCTAAATCGTTTATATATAAGAAAAAGCAAGGGGCCCAATACAGAACCCTGAGGAACGCCACTCGCTACATTAGCCCAACACGACTCCGCTCCATCAACGACCACCCTCTGTTTCCTACCTCGCAACCACTCTTCTAGCCAATTTATTACTACACCCTGATTCCATGAGCCTTAGTTTTTTCAATGAGTCTTTTGTGCGGCACGGTGTCAAACGCTTTTTGAAAATCTAAATACACTACATCAACCGCCCGATGTCTATCGTAAACGTCAACCACGCTTTGGAAAAATTCTAAAAGATTAGTTAAGCAAGATGTTTCGCCTAAAACCGTGCTGCGTATTTCTAAGTGTTCGACTATACGATCCCTAATTATTGATTCCAGTAGCTTACCTACAACAGACGTTAAACTGATTGGCCTATAATTTCCCGCCGCACCTTTATCGCCTTTCTTAAAGATAGGTGTTACGTTTGCTAACTTGAAATTATCTGGTACGCACCCCTCAGAAATAGACGCATTAAAAATCTTTGTTAGCGGCACAACAATGCTATCTTTTAATTCTTTTAGTTGTATGGGATATATGGAATCCGGACCCGGTGATTTACGCGTTTTCATTTTATCAATATAGCGCATTACCTCCCTTCACTAACGACAATATTATCAAAAATATTACCATTATCAAAAGGTATTATGTCTATGACCGTAGGGATATTCGTTACATCTTCTATAGTAAAAACTGACGTAAAAAATTCGTTTAGCAAGGTAGCCATTTCCTTGTTTTCAGAGACTAGATCTCCATTTACATTTTTCAATGGACCTAAGACACTTTTTACTGGATTTCTATTATTGACGTATTGAAAGAATCGCTTGGGGTTTTCTTTACCGTCACGAGCTATGGAGATTTCAAATTCGCGCTTGGACTTTTTTATTACACTTTTCGCTTCACGCCTCAGAGAGATGTAGTTGTTTCGTAACAACAAATTGTTTTTATCGCACTTATGTTGCCTATAAGCCCTATCTCTACTCTTTATAATGTCTCCTACTCTAGAAGTAAACCACAAGGGCTTGTTTACTTTCGCACGCTTAATTTTGTACGGTACACATTCCTCATTTATAGTCCTAAATACTGTTTCAAACGATTCCCACATTAGTTTTGCGTTGGAGTTCCCCATCACGTTTTCCCAATTGACGTGTGACAATTTATCTCGAAATTTACAAAAGTCTGCGTGCTGGAAGGTAGGAATTTTAGTCGAGTTAGTTGGTTTCGAGTGACTTACTGAGAGGACAAACTCTACCATATTGTGATCGCTATTGCTTAATGGTTCTATTACTTGAAGATCAGTAATTAGCCTATCATCCGTAGTTGTTACTAAATCTAAAATACTGTCCAACCTCGTAGGTTCCCCAACCTTTTGACTAGTGATGTGAGTCGTTTTTTATTGTGTCGTTTTTTTTGTTTTTTTTGTCGTTTTTTTTTTGTTTAAAACGAAGGTAGTCTGTTTTTTTTGTTTTTTTGTTTTTTATTGTTTTAAACTTATTCCATATTTTTTTTCCTTTAATCTAATAAGTATATTAGTATTACCTATAATTTACTATACTACCATGCTTATACGGTTATACCTAGTATATATACTATATAGTCATCTTTAGAAAAATTGAATCACGCAAAAAGTATATAATAGAAAGGAAAAACAAACCCTCATTTTTTATATGTATATATATTTTTTAACTAGAACATAAAACATTCTTCCTCGTTTCAAACAATATACATAATTGTGATTGGCAAGAGTACCAGTATATATTCCAGATAGAAAAGGAAAATATTCACCTTTTTTTGAACCTTTTTGTTAACCTACATTTCCATGGAAGAATCATCACTAGATTGGGTAGAGCATATATGCTAGTTTCAATATCACAGGTACTGGTATAATATCCATAATACTGGTATAAAACAATAGATATAATTGTGATTGGCAAGAATACCAGTGTGTATATATATATATATATATATATATATATATATATATATGTATATATAATATATATATATATATATATATATGATGAATAAAACCACGAAGGAAAGGAAAACAAAATGGTGCTCAAGCGCTTTCGTCTAATGACATCCTCAGGAACACTGAAGTACATAAAAAGGTTAAGCCTATATATAGGTTACAGAAAGAAAAAAAGAAAAAATAAATAACATACATACACACACACACACATACATATATATATATATATACATACATATCTAATATATACAAATACATACACACATACATACATACATATATATACAATAAACAGAGAAGTAAAAATAATAAAAAATTATAAAAAAATTAAAAATTAAAACCTTAAAAGATTACCAGTGAGGCGTACAGATTTTGTAAGGAAAAATATCGATTTTTAGCACAAGATCAAATGGATTATAAAAATACAAATTTATACTGATTAAAAGTTAATCGATTTTTAGCACAAGATCAAATGGATTATAAAATACAAATTTATACTGTCCGGGTTTTAACACAATGCTGCCTATGGTCAGGTTTCGATTATATAAAAAAAAAAAAAAAAATAATAAAAAAATAAAATGCAAATTAAAAGTTAATAAAGTAGAAAACAAGTTTACCAAAGATTTAATGTTTTACACTTCTTATCTATATCTGTTTTAAAGGAATTCAACATAACAGGATCGAGTTGAAAAAGACCTTTGCTTATGTTGAAGTTATTTGAAAGTTGGATAATGGCAGACTCAAGAATATTTCTATTAACAATGTTGCTTGAATGGAATAAAACTGAAGCATTATTCCAATCAATACAGTGGGCTAACTCTGACAAATGGACAAAAAGGGCACTGGACAACTGTCCTGTTCTAACGGAATATTGATGCTGTTTTATACGTATGTGCAAATCCTTTCCCGTCTGGGGGTTGGCATCCCTTGGTTGCGGTACGTCGACGATATTTTGTGTATCTGGCCCATGAATCGTGACCTGGATAGCTTCCTCCTTCAGTTAAATGATCAAGTCCCCTCCATTAAGTTTACTTTAGAAGTTGAGCAAGACAATTCAATCCCATTTTTGGATGTGCGTGTACATAGGGAAAGCCCAGGTTTTAAGTTTAGTATCTATCGGAAAACGACAAACAATTTGTCCTACGTACTCTTTTACTCGGGACATGATACCCCCACTAAGAAGGCCATATTTTCATCAATGTTTCTCCGCGCCCTTAGGATCGCCAGTCCGGAATACATCGATGCCGAATTGGAAAAAATCAACGGTATTGGAAGTGATTTGTGTTATCCATCTGCGTTTATGGAATCTTGTCTCAACAAGGCAAAACGAACTTTCTATCGTGTCAATATTAACACTCGTACTTTGTCAAAAATATTTTAGTACTTCCATTTTTCCCGGGCTTTTTAGGCATTGCTAATGTACTTAAACTTTTGGATATTAATGTAGTATTTCATATAACAATATTGTGAAAAATATCATAGTAAAAAATAGTCCTACCAATAATTCAGGCATTATCTACAAAATTGGTTGTAAACAATGTGATTCCTTTTACATAGGTCAGACGGGAAAGGATTTGCACATACGTATAAAACAGCATCAATATTCCGTTAGAACAGGACAGTTGTCCAGTGCCCTTTTGTCCATTTGTCAGAGTTAGCCCACTGTATTGATTGGAATAATGCTTCAGTTTTATTCCATTCTAGCAACATTGTTAATAGAAATATTCTTGAGTCTGCCATTATCCAACTTTCAAAATAACTTCAACATAAGCAAAGGTCTTTTTCAACTCGATCCTGTTATGTTGAATTCCTTTAAAACAGATATAGATAAGAAGTGTAAAACATTAAATCTTTGGTAAACTTGTTTTCTACTTTATTAACTTTTAATTTGCATTTTATTTTTTTTTTATTATTTTTTTTTTTTTTTTTTATATATATCGAAACCTGACCATAGGCAGCATTGTGTTAAAACCCGGACAGTATAAATTTGTATTTTTATAATCCATTTGATCTTGTGCTAAAAATCGATTAACTTTTAATCAGTATAAATTTGTATTTTTATAATCCATTTGATCTTGTGCTAAAAATCGATATTTTT
This sequence comes from Bathynomus jamesi, assembly GCA_023014485.1. Lineage (NCBI taxonomy): Eukaryota > Metazoa > Arthropoda > Malacostraca > Isopoda > Cirolanidae > Bathynomus > Bathynomus jamesi. The sequence goes on from JAJOZX010004487.1 coordinate 252,951, forward strand.
CCTTACAAAATCTGTACGCCTCACTGGTAATCTTTTAAGGTTTTAATTTTTAATTTTTTTATAATTTTTTATTATTTTTACTTCTCTGTTTATTGTATATATATGTATGTATGTATGTGTGTATGTATTTGTATATATAGATATGTATGTATATATATATATATATGTATGTGTGTGTGTGTATGTATGTTATTTATTTTTTCTTTTTTTCTTTCTGTAATCTATATATAGGCTTAACCTTTTTATGTACTTCAGTGTTCCTGAGGATGTCATTAGACGAAAGCGCTTGAGCACCATTTTGTGTTTCCTTTCCTTCGTGGTTTTATTCATCATAAATATTTTTCACGTGTTACCTTCGTGAAATAATTTTCATATATATATATGTATATATATATATATATATATATATTTATTCCAAATAGAAAAATAAAAAAAATATAAATATTCATCTCTTTCTTTAACCTTTGTGTTAACCTAATGCTGTTTAACTTTCATTATCTGATTCTATTTCCATTGAAGAATCATTATCACTAGATTGATTAAAGCAAATAGTTTCAATATCACAGGTACTGGTATTTATTGCAGATTTGGATGTTGACGAAGCCAATGTAGCACCATGTTTTACTTCACTTTCTTGGAATTTTGCATTTTGGGATATAAATACTAGCTTTGCTGCTCTGTCTGTGCTTAATTGGTTTCTTTTGGCTGTATGGATATTACTGTATGTGCTAAATGATCTAGGAGGTAATGAAAGGGCGAAATAGAGGTGTATGAGTTTGTGTAGGTATATATGTGAGTATGCATGCGTATGTATCTGGAATTCTGGATGTATGCATGTGTATGGGGTATACAATAGATATAAATGTGTATATAAGTATTTATGTATATATTGGTATATATGTATATGGGTGTATGTGTATGTATATATATATGGATGGTCTCATGGGGGGGTGGAATATGTCATCGCGGGTCTAAAGGATAGTTAAGTGGGAGATTCAAAATCCGAGGCATGGATGGGAGAGTCCTGGGAAGGTTGGACAATGGGCAGTCAGCTCCCAGCCAGTGTTCTCGCAAGTTTAATGGATCTCAAGATACAAGACTTTCAGTGCAAGAAAGAGGCCAGTTTTTTCTGTAAATAGGCTGAAAAGGACATTCTATACTGGTACCATATGGCCTATTTTATTATTTATTTATTTATTTTTATAATATATATCATTGCAAAAGTATACCTTATAATTAAATTGGCAATATCTATATTAATTATTAAAAAAAACAAAAAAAAAAAAACAAAAAAAACAAAAAAAACGACAAAAAAAAAACAAAAAAAAAACGGTTTTTTTACATCACTACTTTTGACTAAGAAAGCTATCCTCGAGAAAATTAACTAAACGATTACCTTCCGCGTCTCCCTGCATTGTATCGTAATTCACGTTGGCGCAATTAAAGCCACCCATAACTAAAGCTTGCTCACTACCGATTATTCTCTTTAGTTCACGATATAACGCTTCGTCCGTATCAGCTGTTTGATTAGGGTGCCTATATATAACCGCAACAAGAAGTTTGAAGTCGTTTAATTTAAGTTCTGCTATAGTCGAATCTATCGGTTCTGGAATTGAGTGCTTTACTTCTATAACGTTCGCAATATTATCTTTGATATACAACATAACACCGCCCTCTCGCCTACCTATTCTGTTTTTAACAAAAAGTCTATGACCTTTAATTTTATACTCCCCTACAAAGTCGTGTGTTTCAGTGCTAAGCCACGATTCGTTTATCGCAATTAAATCATAGTCTTTACAAGCAATTAAAGAAAAAAATTCATTTATTTTATTTCGTAGGCTACGAGCATTTAAGGATAGAACCTTCAAATTACTTGCAATTACGACACCTTCGCGAGCGCAGGGGAAACTTGTAGAATTTACGCTGGGACCGTTCGAGTTACGGCAGCCTGAAAAGAAGAGACAGTATTATGAAATAGTCTTCCTAAACGCGCAGCTCCTACGTCATTAAGATGAAGTCCATCTTCGAGGAACAAGTCCCTCCTGCCGTAGAAACTTCCAAAAATTCGCATAATGCACTCCTTCCTGTTGGCAAAGAGACTTTAGGTTATTGTTACGTTGGATAATTCGAGGAAGTATACCTGTTAAGACAATCTTATTAGTTTTCTCCTTTAGTCGCTCTATTAAGTCCCTGTACCTAGCCAGCAGTTCTTCCGATCTAGAATTTAAAACGTTATTAGTACCGACATGAATAACATACGTTGTGTCCTCGGCGGTACCGTCTGTAAAATGGTCAACACTATTAGTTATATCCTCCACCCTTGCACCAGGGTAGTAGTAACGGCGCCTACGACGAGGGTTTCTCCCACAGAATTCCTCGAGCTGCCCTCGAACAATGGAATCGCCAACGAGTCGTATTTCCGGTTCATCAGCATCTTCGAAACCTAAAACAGAAAACTTATTGCTTGTTATTACTGGTAGGCAAGTCCTTGCTTTTCGCAATGGGGCTCCAGTTCGCACTCGAACGAAGGGTTGGGAACTAGGGGAAGAGAGAGGGCTATTAATACTATTTATATTATTAGTAGAAACTGAGGCATGAGGGGTCGTAACTGGAGTCTCAAGGGAATCCAATTTTGCCGTCAGAAGCATCACGCTTTCTTCAAGCCTCACCCTGGCCTCCCTCTCACGGTCTAATTCGTTCCTCAGGACTTCCATGCTTGAGCACCACCTGCAAACTAATTGTTCATTATTATTAGCCATTGTAAACGCGTAAGCGGCAAATTTCCCTTCACAGCGACTGCAAGTACTGGACGGGGATGCCATGCTTTTAATTAGTTAAAAAACAAAACGAGCGTTTGGAAATTAATAAATTACAACGTAGGTCTACCGCGTGCTTATTGTGCCGTCACCTGCGAAAACCCGCAAAATTGTTCTTGAAACGCAGAAACAGGTTCTTGTAACACAATTTTATGCTAAATGAATATATAATTAAGCTACCGACGAAAGAAATGTTAAAGAAAAAGTATTAAATGAAACTTATCTGGTCGCTGTTTACTGACTTAATCCCTTTTTTCCCACGGTAGGTGACCCTTTTGCAGGTCAGGTAGTGTGTGAAGGAAAAATGAACCTTAAGAAACCACGTTTCTGATAGATTTGAAAAACAACAAAGGCAAACCAAGGGAATTTCAACCTTATGACCACGTTTTCTGATTGATTTGAAAAACAAACAAGGCAGTACTCAGTAGCCTTGGTTTGATCAAATAATATAGTACTGAATAACGTCAATAAATGAAATATTCGTTAATGAATGATTAGTAGCACGAAGTAATTTAGTTAAGAATGCACGGAACACTTTTTTTTTTTAAAACACCAACGAAAACCACTTATTCAGTGATTACTTTACGAATGTTCGCTTTACGAAAATCTGTAATTACGAATGATCTTAATTTACACCAATGACCACTTTATGAACGTTCGCTTACGAAAGTTTGCAATTACGAACCCAACTTTGAAAGGAGCAGCGGTGCTACTATAGCGTGCGATCTACAAAGATATCTTTAGTCTACAAAAGAATTTGCGCTGAAGTGACCTGACCTGCCTGACCTGAACTGACTTTACTTTATCTTTGGGGACGAATGTGAGGTCAAGGCGGTCTATATAAGGGGGAATCATGAAGACAAATAGTTCAATTACATAAAAACAAAAAAATTTAAAGGACAAATAAAACAAACTTCATTCTATGTGATGTAATGCTCGGTTAGGTCAATTGAATGCCCGATTAGGTCAAATGTATGCCCTTGACAATTGATTAGGTTAAGTTGTGATATTTTAGTTAGTTTTAACGAAAATATCACAACTTAACCTAACCAGTCGTCAAGGGCATAGAGTTGACCTAACCAGGCATTATATCCCATAGAATGAATTTTGTTTTATTTGTCCTTTAAATTTTTTTGTTTTAATGTAATTGAATTTGTAAATATATTGTAGACCGCACGCTAGTGTAAATATCTTTGTAGACCGCACGCACGCACGGAGCAGCAAAGTTGCGAATGGAGTTCACAATAACATTGCATGCTATAAGGAGATTTTGAGAGAGAGGAGAAACAAGGCCAGACAAACTTCTTTGGACTACTTCAGGAAGCCCAGAAGTGAACCTCCCACTCCAGCAAAGAGCACTCCCCCTGGAAGTCCATCTAAGTTTTCTTCAAATTAATGTTTAAAAGTAACTTTCATGTCTTTTATTTAATATGAAATTGATTTAATATTAATTATTTTTAATATTTATATGTTTATTCGTCATTTAAAATGCAAAACCTTGTTTATTTTCGTGAATTTTTAGGTCTTGGGAGCGAATTAACCCATATTATATTAATTCCTATGGAAAAATTGTTTTCTCTAGGAATTTTCGCTTACGAACGGTTTCTAAGGAACCAATTGATTCGTAATTGCGGACAATGCCTCATATATATATATATATATATATATATATATATATATATTATATATATTGTGTGTGTGGGATGAATTTCACAATTAAAAACGCGAAATGAATGGATGATGCAAACCCACAAGTAAAAGGAAAAATGATTCAAAGGCCTTTCGTGTATTCAGAAGTACACCTTTATGCCTGTCCTGGTGGAGGAGAGAGTTACTCTCTTGCTATCTCCATCGTACATAGCCAGGCACACCCGGTTCATCCTGTACCGTTCTGATCATGGCGTCTTTTCGAGACTTCAACTTTGACATCAGCTTCCTAATGTCTTCGAAAAGCTGGTTTAAAGAGTCTTGTTCCCCTGACAACCAGGCTATTTTCCTTCATAGTTGAGGGCGTACCTTGTCTGGCCTTTAGTTTAGGAATTCCACACATTCTACCTTTCCTATTTTTCAGTGTTATTTGTGCGGTTACTGTGTTCAGTTTGAGATTAGGTACCAGTTTTTCTATTATTTGTTTACCTGTAAATTATCTCTTCTTTCCAGTTGATATATATTTCATTTACGTAGTCTCTTCCAGTAATTGAGTTTTGTACTCGTCAATCTTGGCTGAAATTTCTTTGAATTTTTTCGTTTATTAATTTCTTTTATATATGGAGACATCAAGACTGAGCAGTATTCAAGTTTTGGTGCGATCAGTGTTTTCACCAGGGGAATCATTACGTTCTTGTCCCTTCTTTAAAAAGTTCTCAGCAGCTAGCTGTCCCGCATCTCTTTTGGCTTTGTTTATAGCTATCGGGGTTTGTGTTTCAAATTTCACATCGTCGGTGATTATAACCCCTAAATCTTTTGCTTTCGTGCTTCTCGAAATTTCCTGTCTATCTCGGGCATAACATGATGTCTGGTTTAGTTCCTCATTTCTTCCATATCGTAAGAGCTGAAAATTTCATGTTATTATCTTCTGACCGTTTGTATATTCCGTTCGTGTCCCTCTGTCAGGTTTCCACCTCTTCTGCATTTCTGATTTTTCTGCTGATTTTTGTAGCGAAGGATGTTACTATACTATTGTTAGTTATTTCATTGTTTTTGTTAGCATGATAATGAATAGGAGTGGGGCTATGTTTTCTGAGAAAGTTGTAGGTCCACTTTCCCACTTTCTGTTATTCCCATGTTTCATTTTGTCTAACGCTTTAGCAAAATCTGCGTATATGACAGCGTAGTTTTCATTGCTTTCAATTGCGTTTGTGATGGTTATAATGCTCTGTTAGTTGTGATAGGCACGATCTTCCTGATCGGAATCCGTGTTTGTTCTCATTGAATCTTTCCTGTATCTCCAAAAAAGTCATAGATTATCTCTCTGGCTATTCTTTTTCAAATATTTTGGCGAGATGTGATGTTAGTGCCCTTTTCAAGATGTTCCCTGGGTCCAGAGATCTTCTTCATATCTAATATAGAGGTGTAGCTATTTCATTCTTACAGGTTTTAATCAATAAGGCGTGCCATTTGTCCGAACCCACAGCTGAATGTGATTTCATTTGTTTTATAGTTCGCGCTATATCTTCTGGGATAAATTCAAACTCGGTTATATAATATTCTCGTAATTTGTCTTCAAAGAAGATATTTCTATCAAGTAACACTTTGCCACTCTTTGGGGTACTGAAAACTGATTCGTACCGAGCTCTCAATGTTTCATCTACAGTGTGTCCCGTAAGTCTGGACCCATAGGGCAAAATTAATAAAATTACAAAATAGTCCCAGTTTCGCTGGACATGCGTCGAAGTGACTTCTTGGGACTGACAGCGAAGCTAGCCAACACATTGGTACTGGTTTCGTCTTCCGTAACAGTCCTTGAAGGTCCTCTGCGAGGCTTGTCAGCTACGGATCCAGTTTCCTTAAATTTGGCTATCAACTTGCCAACACATCTGTGTGTGATTGGTGCGCGGTCTGGATGCATATTCCTGAATTCTTCGGCCACTTCCCGGTGACTGCGGGTCCCGACCAGCAAAATAACTTGAACTCTCTCCTCTCTAGTCAGTGACATGGTTTACCTGCAACATAATAAAAAAATATATTATAAATCCCTATGGGTCCAGACTTACGGGACACCCTGTATATCTTTTAAATCGTCGGTTAGTTCATTATTTTCATTCCTTAAGGGCCCGATAGTGACGCGCGTTTTTGCTTTCCTTTTCGCAAAGCTGTAGAAGTACTGTATTGGGTTTTCCTTTTATTACTTCTACCGCATCTTCCTCTTCACTGAATGTGATCCCTTAATTAGGGCTTGTATTTCCCTATCGATACTCTTCAGTTTTTATTTATCACTTTTCTGTTTTGTTTGTACAACACACACACAAACACACACACACTCTCTCTCTCTCTCTCTCTCTTCTCTCTCTCTCTCTCTCTCTCTCTCTCTCTCCGCCGGCTAATGGCGAAAGTGCGCGCGCTGGGTATCGGTGGGGAAATAGGTAGGTGGATTGAAAACTGGCTGAAGAATAGGCGGCAGAGGGTTGTAATTAAAGGTGCTAGTTCGGGTTGGGCCTCGGTCACTAGTGGGGTTCCTCAGGGTTCCGTTTTGGGGCCGCTGTTGTTTATCATTTTCATAAATGATATCGACGGTGGCATCGTCAGTCGGATCGCCAAATTCGCTGATGACACCAAGCTTGGGGCCAATGTTGGGACGCCCGAAGCGATCGAGGAACTGCGTGCGGACCTAGGTAGGATAGGAGAGTGGTCCGAAAAATGGCAAATGCCGTTTAACTTGGGTAAATGCAAAGTGATGCACATTGGCTACGCCAATCCCAAGTCGGACTACTCGATGTTGGGTAGTAATATCGAGGTGACTGATTTAGAAAAGGACTTGGGTGTGCTAATTAGCAGCGACCTTAAGTTTACGAAACAGTGCGTAGAGGTGGAAAAGAAAGCCCAGAAACTATTGGGTTATATCAGGAGGCAATTTCAATTTCGGAACAAGGAGATTGTGCTCTCACTGTACAATTCCCTTGTTCGGCCGCACCTGGAGTATGCTGTGCAGTTCTGGTCGCCCACCCACAGGAAAGATATTGAGAGGCTGGAGCGAGTGCAGGCGAGGGCCACAAAGTTAATCCCTTCCGTTAGGCATATGGGCTACAATCGACGGTTACGCGCCCTGAACTTGTTTTCGCTTGAAACTCGGAGGCTGCGCGGTCAACTGATCGAGGTTTTCAAGCTCTTACGCGGGTTCAACGATGTCGATTTTAGAAGTATGTTTAGTTTAAATGATAGCCCAACTCGCAACAATGGTTGGAAGTTGGATTTGAAACGGTTTAGGACTAGTGTATGTGGGAATTACTTTACGTATAAGATCTGTGACACATGGAACAGGTTACCTTCGGAAGTTGTGAACAGTTCCTCTGTGGATCAGTTCAAGAAAAGGGTAGACGAAATCTTGCACACTATTTGAGTGTGTAAAGACATTTAGGACCTCAGTCTGCGGAAGTTTCTTTTCCTATAAAATAGTTAATATCTGGAACCAACTTCCCTCAGAGGTTGTGTCCAGTCAAAGTGTAAATCTGTTTAAAAATAGGCTAGACAAAGTACTGAACACAGTCATAGTTTAAGATTAAAACCTCAGAAAACTCTGCATGAGTTCGCTTGCTCGGTGTCTCTGTGAGCAAGCTAAATATAGAGCTTTTTATATATTCTCCACTTTCCTGTAAAATTTCCTTGGCTACTTTTCCAGGGTCAAGGTATTTTCTTCAACCTTTTTCCGTACCTGCCTCTGGCAGGGAGGGAGCGGAGGGTGGGGAGAGAGCCTTCTACTTTTCTATCCAGTTTTCTACTACTGCTAGGATAGTTGAAAGAAAAATAAACTTACAAAATTTTCCCTGGCACCCGTTGCCATTGGTACCTCCTCGGTATGGGCCGCAAGGCCTTTTGAGGTACTTCTTTTCCTTGTAACTCCTTGTAACTCTCTCTCTCTCTCTCGATAAGGATATAAACTTGTATAACAAATTAAGCAGAATAGTGAATAATAAGATCAGTGTGATTTTTGGTGATTTTAATTGTGGTAATGTAAATTGGGAAAACAAAACAGCTGATGCTGAGGGCTCAAGACTGTTGAAATTTGCCGATGATAACTTAAGTCAATGGGTTGACGGTCCTACAAGGGGTAATAATAAACTAGACCTCATATTCACGAACGAAGATGATCTAGTCTCTAACCTGACTATTGGTGAAAATTTAAGTAACAGCGATCATAATTTGATTAGGTTTGACCTCAGGGTTCCGGTTAATACACGCGAAAAGACTCGTGAAAGACTGGATTTCTCGAGAGCAAATTTTGAAAGCTTCCGAAGTAGTTTAGACACACTTGAAGTTCTAATAAGTGAGGATGTCAATGTCACCTGGAGCTCATATCGGGATCAATTTAGAATATTACAGAACACTTTTATACCCACTAAAATGGTTTCCTTGTCAACAAAGTCACCGAAATGGTTTAACAACGAAATTAGGAGGGCTATTACGGGAAGAAATAGAGCCTACAAACTACTTAAGTCGCATTTCAACCAGACTAATTCAGAAAACTACAGGGTGGGCGGAAAGTAGCTCCCTATTTTGGATTGGTAAAAAAATACGTATATTATCCATTTATTTCAGAAAAAATAATATGAAAAGGTAGGCATACATGGTAGGTTTTCTCTAAAATTCAATGTGGGCTCCAACTCTTTCCACCAGCTTCTGGAGCCGCCCAGGAATGGCGTCCACTGACTTTAGCAGGAACTCCGGCGGGATGGAGGACATGACTTCCCGAATTCGGTCCTCCAGTTCTTCCAATGTCCTCGGTTTGGTGCGGTAGACTTCTTCCTTTACCCACCCCTAAAGAAAGAAGTCGCACGGTGTCAAGTCGGGGCTCCTGGCTAGCCATTGATGTGGACCACGACGACCCATCCAACGCCCAGGGAAGTGGGCATCCAGCCACTCACGGACAACAAGAGCGAAGTGCGGAGGGGCGCCATCTTGCATAAATATCAGATCGTCGATGTTCTCCCATGTGCTGACAACCGGCCAGACCTCGTTTCGCAACATAGCAAGGTACCGCTCAGCATTCATGGTGTTGCGCAGAAGGAACGGGCCCACAACCTGATCTGAGGTCATACCACACCACACCGTTACACTGAACCGATTCTGCCGTTTTTCAGCGGTAACCGTGCGACTTCTTTCTTTGGGGGTGGGTAAAGGAAGAAGTCTACCGCACCAAACCGAGGACATTGGAAGAACTGGAGGACCGAATTCGGGAAGTCATGTCCTCCATCCCGCCGGAGATCCTGCTAAAGTCAGTGGACGCCATTCCTGGGCGGCTCCAGAAGCTGGTGGAAAGAGTTGGAGCCCAAATTGAATTTTAGAGAAAACCTACCATGTATGCCTACCTTTTCATATTATTTCTTCTGAAATAAATGGATAATATACGTATTTTTTTACCAATCCAAAATAGGGAGCTACTTTCCGCCCACCCTGTATATAAGCCTACGTAGGAGGGTTAAGTCCTTAATTAGATCAGCCAAACGTGATGAAGAAGCTAGAGTTGCCTCACTCTGTAAAGTTAACCCTAAAGAATTTTTTGCCCATGTTAATAGCAGAAAGCCAATTAAAAATTCTGTAGGCCCCTTAAAATATAGAAATGGCGTACTGAAATTCGGTGATAAAGATATAGCTAATATGTTAAACGAGTTCTTCGTTACAGTCTTCACGGAGGAAGACAATAGAAGTGCCAAGTCCTCGGATTACATATGACGGTGACCATCCCGTAGAGACCATAAGTTTTACGAGAAATGAGGTACAGCAATTAATTGATAAGATGAACAAATACAAATCACCTGGCCCCGACTTATTTCTTCCAAGGGTATTAAAAGAAGTTAGCCACAGTGTTGTTGACGACTTAGTAACCATATTCAAACAATCAATCGAGTTAGGGAAAGTTCCAACCGACTTGAAGTTAGCAAATGTAACACCAATCTTTAAAAAGGGTGATAGGGAAAATCCTTGTAATTACCGCCCTATCAGTTTAACATCAGTTGTCGGCAAACTGTTGGAATCCATCATTACAAAACGTATTGTGTATCACATTGAATCTAACAATCTAATTTTTTATTCTCAACATGGATTTAGGCGACATAGATCCTGTCTGACAAACCTGTTAGAGTTTTTCCATAATATGCATACACTGTACGATGCAAGTAGGGCAGTAGATATAGTGTATCTCGACTTTCAGAAAGCCTTTGACAAAGTCCCTCACGCTAGATTGATGGTTAAAGTCAAAGGACTAGGAATCACCGGGCTCGTTTCCAACTGGATTGAGGATTGGTTAAAAGATAGCAGAGAGTGGTAATAAATGGAGTGGCTTCGGAGTGGGCGCCCGTCACCAGTGGTGTCCCACAGGGTTCCGTTCTGGGTCCTTTACTTTTTATCATCTATAATTCTATATTAATGATATAGACGTCGGGCTTCTACGTGCAATCTCCAAATTTGCAGACGATACGAAATTAGGAAGTAGTGTAGGTACTGAGGAGGGCGTAAGAACACTTCAGAACGATCTTGACAGGTTGGGCGAATGGTCTGCTACTTGGCAGATGCCATTCAACTAGGACAAATGTAAGGTAATGCACATAGGTTATAAAAACCCGAAGACCGATTACTCTCTCTTGGGAAGGAACTTGACTGAGACCGATCTAGAGAAAGACTTAGGAGTCTATATCAGCAACGATCTGAAACCGTCGAAGCACTGTGCAGAAGTCGAAAAGAGGGCCTTAAAATTATTAGGTTATATTAAAAGACAGTTCCAGTTTCGGAACAAGGAGACTGTAATGTGTCTATAATTCTCTAGTCAGACCTCAACTGGAATACTGTGCGCAGTTTTGGTCTCCATCCCTCAGGAAGGACATAGAAAGGTTAGAAAGAGTACAAGCAAGGGCTACAAAATTGATCCCTTCAATGAGAATGCAAAGCTACCAACGGAGATTGGAGCGCCTAAATTTGTTTACCTTAGAGACGAGGAGGTTGCGGGGTCAGCTTATTCAAGTCTTCAAGATGCTCAAAGGAATAGACAGGGTAGATTACAGAAACTTATTCTCACTTAATGCCAATCCGACAAGAAATAATGGGTTTAAACTGGAACTAAAGACATTTAGGACCTCCGTTTGCGGAAATTTCTTTTCCTATAAAATAGTTAATATCTGGAACCAACTTCCCTCAGAGGTTGTTTCTAGTCAAAGTGTAAATGTGTTTAAAAATAGGCTAGACAAAGTACTGAATACTCTCATAGTTTAAGATTAAAACATAACATAACTTTGCAGGAGTTCGCTTGCACGGTGTCTCTGTGAGCATGCTAAATATAGTTATTTATATATTCTCCACTTTCCTGTAAAATTTCCTTGGCTACTTTTCCAGGGTCAAGGTATTTTCTTCAACCTTTTTCCGTACCTGCCTCTGGCAGGGAGGGTGGGGAGAGAGCCTTATACTTTTCTATCCAGTTTTCTACTACTGCTAGGATAGTTGAAAGAAAAATAAAACTAATAACAGGAACCTCCCAGAGTGGACCGGAAGGTCTTTGAGGCTTCCTCTTGTCCTTTTAACTTCTTGTAACTCTCTCTCTCTCTCTCTCTCTCTCTCTCTCTCTCTCTCTCTCTCTCTCTCTCTCTCTCTCTCTCTCTCTCTCTCTCAATATTGTTCGCTTTTGCCTCTCGAAATAATTCTTTCTTCCTTTTGGTTGTGCTTTCGGAACATATTTTCCTAAAATTTCCAGTATTTTTTCTTCCAAGATTTTCCAAGAACAGCAGTTCTTCGGTTGTTTTATACTCTAAGACTGTTTCCCACTATGTGGTCCATATTGGATCTGATTTCTTTCCATTTTATAGTCTTGGAGCTTAAGTTAAATATCTAAAATTTGTTTGTTTGTTCGGTATGAGTATTTTTTTTTTTTTTTTTGAAAAGTTGTTTTCATATTAGTCGATATCACGATAATGTTGCGGTCTGATAGTAGAGGTTATTTTTATATCATCAGTTAAGTTGGTGTTCGTAAATACCAGATCCAAGCAGTTATTTTTTCTGGTGTAATCTTTTATCTCCAGTATTAACATAAATTCATTCGGTAGAGCTCTCAACATTCTTGCTCGTTCCTGGTCTTCTCTCGTGCCCCCATTGTCCTGGTGCATATATAAACGTCTTCCAACCCTTTTGTATTTTATAAATGGGAAATTAAAGTCTCTACAGAAATTGGGAGATGGGGAGTTTAAGCGTCTCCTAGCAATTGATACAATAAGAAAACGAACGGGAACTTTATTTGGTTTTTGATATCAGCAATGGCATCAGAGTTTTGCAGTTGGAGTGCTCGGAGGTCTGTAGATGACTATTTAGTATCGCATTAAGTTTTTCGATTGTTACTGCTCAGAGCTTCACGTAGCCGCTTGATTTACTTATTATTGTTTCCGTCATACGACTCTCACGTGTGTATATATAACACAACCACGTTTTCGTCTTTGTTCTGTCAGCTCGTATTGAAATGAAAATGAAAAGGTTTATTGGCAGACTATAGTCCATATAACAAATATTATTAATACAATGACAGTTCATATACTAAGGATAGAAATATATACAGTTGATTAGAGATAATACTGCACTGTCGAAGTTAAGTGGAGCTATAGACAGACGTTTTCGTACCAAGGAGTCCATAGCTTAGAGCAGTGGTTCCCAACCTGGGGGTCCGCGAAGGTAGTACTGGGGGTCCGTGAGCTTTCAATATTTCGAGAGGTTCCAATAGAAATCGTACTTTACCCACGATAAGGGCGCTTAGGCTAAAATTTCAAGTTTCCTTGCTCTTGGCTGGAATTATTAATACTTTTTTAATACGCTGTATTTTAATTGCATACTCTCTTGTATGTCCTTTATTTGATAGTGAAAAATGAGAAAACGAGTTAACTATTAGTCAATAAAAACAGTTTGTTTGGTAGACGGAATCTTTCAAAAACATGGGGTCCGTGGGAAAAAAATAAAAATAAAGGGTCCTTTGTGTTGAAAAGGTTGAGAACCACTGGCTTAGAGGATAAATGGCAGGACTCATGGATAGCTTGGATGATCGGGTTGGTTGATTTTTTAATTCTTTGCATTAGACTATGTTGAGCACGTCTTGTTACCTCCGGGAAGCTCGGGACATTGCGGGTAGCAAACATTTGGAAGCTGAGCATCTCGGGGGTAATTTATGTAAGAGTCTAAAAGACCTGTTCTACAGCAAATTTAGGGTTCTGCCAGAACCTTTTTTATAATTCACCTAGAGTTGCTGACCGTATATACCGGGTGTCCCACAAAAAAGTTAACCGTACTTTGAATTAATATAACTCAAAAACTATTAGAGATTTTTGGGTCCTGCAAAAATTTTTATTTAACAACTATTTATCTGTCGATTCTGGAAATTTCATTAAATTTCATTTTACGAAGTTGATACATTAATGGTTTTAGTGGAGGCTATCCAAAATATGTTTGCGCAAGGAAGTAAAATAATGAAGCGAAGCGTAGGGAGCCTAGGTCACTGTGCGATTCTTCAAGCGAAGCCTAGGCCATTGCACAGTGGTTTTTCGGACACGCTGTGGTATGGTCTCGTCATTATTGCTTATTAAGCAAATCAAAGCGTTTCTATGTAAAAGTTTACTTCAAAAGAACCCTTTTTATCATGCAGTTAACAAAAGAGCAACGCGTATTTGTAATCACAAACTTTATTAAGACTGGCAGTATTAAACAAGTACAAGATTTATTTGAACAACGTTTTCCAGGTAGGCACCCACCAAGCAAGCCCGCTATTTGGAAAAATGTTCGGAAATACCAACATGAAGGAACATGCTTAAATCTAAATAAAGGTCGTTCGGGTCGTAGGAAAACCATAAGAACAACAGAAAATATCGAAAATGTTCAGATGACACTTCTTCAAAATCCAAATGTATCAGTCAGAAAGAATGGGTTACAATTGTCAAAGTCAACATTTAACCGCATTGTTAAACATGACTTAAAATGGCATCCCTATAAGATGCATGTAAGACACCAGCTTCTTGAAACTGATTTTCCTCGTCGTAGACAATTTGTCGAATGGCTTCTCCATAAACCTGCTCGTTTCTTGGAAAACATTGTGATTGGTGACGAGGCAGCCTTTTTCATGAATGGAAAGGTAAATAGCCATAATATTCGACAATATGCGCCGCTGAACAACCCCCCAGCATTCAACTTTGACACACGTATTTGTCAGCAGAAAGTGTCTCTGTGGATCGGAATATGCGGGAATGGCTATCTTGTCGGCCCATTGTTTTACGACAATAACTTGAATGGTGCTGCCTACCTGAACATGATCAACGAACGGATCATCCCAGAACTACTCCAGATTTACGGCAATCAATTCAATAGACTTTGGTGGATTCAGGACGGCGCACCAGCTCATAGACAGCTTGCTGTAAGAACAAAACTGAGAGAAAATTTTGGCAACCGCATTGTCGCGCTAAATCATGCAATTGAATGGCCCCCAAGATCCCCTGATTTAACACCGTGCGATTATTTCTTATGGGGATATCTAAAGAGTAAAGTGTATTCTATTCCACCGGAAAACATAAACCAGTTAAGAGATAGTATCACACGTGAAGTCAATTTACTTAAGGAAAATCACCAGTTGATCAAAAAAGTTGTGCAATCAATGCGATCAAAGGCGCAACTGTGCTTGGAAAGAAATGGAGGACATGTGGAAGGAAACGGTGCTTAGAAAATTAAAAAATAAATTTGTATTACCCATATGAAGAGGTGTTTTTGTTATTAATGGATTTAAATAAATTTGTTAATTTTAAACTTCGAAGTTTCATTATTTTACTTCCTTGCGCAAACATATTTTTGATAGCCTCCACTAAAACCATTAATGTATCAACTTCGTAAAAGGAAATTTAATGAAATTTCCAGAATCGACAGATAAATAGTTGTTAAATAAAACATTTTTGCAGGACCCAAAAATCTCGAATAGTTTTTGAGTTATATTAATTCAAAGTACGGTTAACTTTTTTGTGGGACACCCTTTATTACTGCAGAAAGTACGAAAGTGTGTGTCTTTAGCTTCACTTGTACAGAAACGAAAGTTCCTTATGGTCATATTCGCTTTAGCACACAGGCTTCGAGATTGTTTTCTTATATCCGAGTCATCACTCAAGGAGCTGGTAATAGTTTGATCCAAATACTTAAACTCTCGTACTTCCTCAATTACTTCACCATTCATTTTAAACCTTATATCAGCTGGCTGATTACAGCCATCGATTTGTATTTCTGCACGCAGTACTCGCAGTTTTCAGTTTTCTTGGCAGTTTGTTTCTGTGAGACATCCATGAGTCCTTTCATATATGAAACTTTGTTTTCGATTTTAACCCTCGAACAATTTGTCAGGACCATATTTGTTTTCAGTTTTGCGTTGTTCCTCGCCCGTTACAAATTTGTTATCCTTCAATGTCGCGTGTTTCGTAACCCTTTGGTCTCCCGAGAAATCCGTTTCCGTTTACCTTTTCTGGTAGCTTCTTGTCCGATAACGGTTCGGCTCGGAGGTTCTTAACTGTGTCGACTGTACGTGTTGTACGAGGCTTAGTCGCCGTATTGTGTATTGCTTTTCCTACTGTCCTTAAGAGTTTGTTGGGAGGTGATTGTAGTAGCACTTTTTACCGTATTTGGGTTGGTGAAATTTGCGATTGTCACCGAATTTACAGTGACTATTATTATAGAATTTAGGCAGGGTTGGGTGCTCGTAAACACTGAAGGGCGTCCGCCTTTTCCTCAGGAGTGTAACTCGCTTCCATATTAGCCATTGCGTGTTATTCTACTTGCAACAAAAAAAAAAGGTCCCAAAACAAGACATCAATTTGAATATTTGTTTTAGTAAATTTAATTTAAAATAAATTTTCCCTACGAGACTGGACTTATGGGACATCCTGAATATATACATACACACACACAAGACGCTCGTTAGTTGTAAGTAGTGATGGGACGATTAATCGGAATCGGAATCGAGAATCGGAAGAATCGAGCATTTTTCAGGAATCGGAATCGAGAGAATTGTACCATGATTTCCGATTCTTACAACGATTCTTTAAGTAAGGAGTAAGGATTGCTTTTTGAGTAAAAGGATTTTTTTAAACTTTTAATTGAACCAGTTTTGCGATGTAAACTTTAAAATTTAAATGAAAGAGGATAACAAATTTTATTTTTATTGTATTGTAGCTATACATTAAAACATGTATATCCATGATGTGTAATCAAGAAGATTAAAATGAATTGTTACAACTTACAGTTGATTTTTATTTTTAAACCAATCTATTATAATTTAGAATTTATATTACCATACTCATAATGTAAATAGTTAATCTTACCAGAGTAAAATATGACAATTTCCAGAAAAACAAGTATAGAATTATATTTAAAAATATTGAGAATCGGAATCGAGAATCGTATCGGAATCGAGACTTTTTAGTGGTATCGGAATCGGAATCGTTAAAAATTTTGGTATCGTCCCATCACTAGTTGTGAGTATGCCTCTATAGTGTATTTCTTATATATATACACCGGTAGGCACCAATCGAGCTGAGAGTGCCTGTATTATTTTGGCACTGGATCTTAATCGTCGAGTAAATCCGAGTTTTGGAGAATTAACGTATAAATTATGTCCCCCCTCCTTTTAACGTGAGTAATGAGAGGAACTTTAGTTTTTATTTATAATGATGGCGGAGTAAAGTAATTATAATGGGTTCCTGATTCCACACAAAATTCTGCGTTTGGGGAGGTGCCGAAGAAGGAGGGAGGGGGGGATTTAAAGCCATAACGGAACCGAACCTAAAGGTGAGAGCCCAAATAAATCGCTTCGTTCTCATTTTATTTTTTTATTATTATTTTTATTGTTTTTGATTTTTTGCCTTCTGTTCAGTTTCCATTATTATTATTATTATTATTGTTGTTGTTGAGTTTCTTCATATTTTCCTCGGTATTTACAAGTGTTGCGTTATTCGGATGCATAAACATCACTTCTGTTTCGTGTTGGTAATCGTTTCCGGTACATCCGGTGTTTCAACCATTGCTGGATTTTTATTATATAATATTTTAAGCAAAGACGGCTGGCTCAGAACGGTACCGAATGAGCTGGGTGTGCTTGGCTATGTACGATGGAAATCGCGAGAGAGCAACTCGCTCGCTCCACCAGGCCAGGCCTAGAGGTGGGGCCACCAGCTTGACCTTTATATGAAGAGAAACCCAACGCGCGTCACGACTGGTTGTGAGGATTTTTCGCCATACTTTAGTTACCCCCCTTTTTCTCGGTGTTGTTGTCTATTCGTGCGTAGTAAGAGCGCGTTTTTCGGGTTTTCCTTTGAATTTAGGCTTAACTGATGAGGGGACGCGTGTATTACCCGAAACGTTGTGATACTCCTACGATAAAGGTCATTCCGCGTTTGTTTGGTTACACCCCCCCCACCCGCTGTCACTGCAATTGTTATTGTGACGGGGTTGTTATTGACCCTTCTTGAAACTGTTTTTTGCCTTCTCTCTTCGCATATTCCATTTTACTAACTTTTATTTTATATTTTCATTTCTTCCTTTCTCTCTTTAGAATTATAGTTGACTTTTCTAAGTTGCCATTTTTGCAGGATGACTTTCCCCTGCCCTGCCTCCTGCCCCCTGCTCCAGATAGAATCATGGTCGCCGTCATGGCATTGGCACATCATGATAGTGCCTATCAATTAGTACCTAGATTGAATCCATTTTACTTGAAAGGAAATTGAGGAATTATATTCCAAACATTTAGAACACACACAAACACACACACACACACAGCATTGTGGCGTGGAACCACAAGAAATTACCTCAATATAATTTAGCTCTTGACAGACTAAAACTCCTTATAAAGCATTTTGGGGCTATCCTTAACACTCTAATTTTGTCTTTAATGTTGACAAGCACATTCAAACTAGTTTTACCTCTTTACAAACCTACCGTTTAGTTCGTTTATTTATATATATATATATATATATATATATATATATATATATATATATATATATATATATATAATATATATATAATATATATATATATATACACAGGGCGTCCCTAAAAAATGTATACACACTTTAAATACTTATAAAGGCAGTGTTTATTAAAATACATTTCATTTTCAAAATGTAATAGAATCTACAGACATTATTTAATTGTTTTGTCAACGCCTGTTTTCAAACTGACGTCCGTTCTGGTCCAGGCACTGCTGATAACGCGAAGCAATGGAATCGCAAACATCACGAAACATTTCGTTTGGTATTTGTGTGCATTCTCGTTCAATGGCTGCTCTCAATTCAGCGACTGTTGCAGGTTTTATAGCGTAGACTTTGTCTTTTAAGTATCCCCATAAAAAAAAGTCTAGTGGTGTGAGGTCTGGTGAACGCGGAGGGTATTCTACGAAACCCCTTCGTCCAATCCACATCCACATCGTGCCAAGTACCACTCGCAATACTCCACTCTTCGGTCCGGATCATCTTCATTAATAGCATGGACTAATCTTGGAATGTAACTTTTCCATTGACAGCGCTTCAAAATGCGTTGGACAGACGATTCTGAAATTCCTACCTCACGACTCGCTTGCCGCACAGATTTTCTTGGACTTTGGTGATACGTTTCCAGTACTCTTTCTTGCTTTGTGGGTCTTGTCGATGTCCGTGGTCTTCCGGAACGCTTCTTGTGGACATTCTGAACAGTTCCATCGGCTTCAAACTTATCTCTAATTCGAGTGATGGTAAGTCGCGTTGGTGGATCTGTTTGAAACTCCCTCCTAAACTGTCTTTGCACTTCAACTGCGTTTTCACACTTCCAGTAGCATTTTAGAATGAATTTCCTTTGTTCAAAGCTTAGTCTGACTGCCATTATTAATTCTAATGGGCTTAACTTGGAAAGAAACAAACATCAATTGAGCTATCAGCTGTTAAAGTGTGTGTACATTTTTTTGGGACGCCCTATATATATATATATATATATATATATATATATATATATATATATATATATATATGTATATTAGGGTGCCACTTATTTGGGGTGTTTTTCATTTTTTGGGAATTTCTATCAGGACGGGCGCATTTCTGGTGTCATTCCGTCTAAAAACATTGTGTGTAAAATATTTTTGAAATAAAATAATAATTAGAACTGCCTCAACGAGGTCAAAGTTTATACTTTTTGTCGAAAAGTACTCATGGCGTTCTGTTATCATGTCAGTTTTCGTTTCGATAGCTGCTGTAGTTTCTGAGTTGAAAAATGATAACAGACAGACAGACGGACGGTCAGAGTCGTTGGTTTAGTCTTCCGCACTGGTGTACAGAAGACTAAAATGAGGTATTATACAGGGTGTAACACGAGTTTATCCAAATATTGATACAGGCGAAAGAACATGTTATTCTAAGTAGAAAATGGGTTGGGACGAGTTTTGCCAACACTAACAGTGTTTCATTCTCTTTTTCAGTGAGTTCTGAAACGACGTGATGGCTTCGGCAACAAGATCTAAAACAGCAGTCTATCTCCTGGGGACCGTGGACCACAGCATCACAGGAAGCATGCTGCCTACGGGAAAGCAGGCGCTTCAGTACTTTTTCCACCTTCACCTTGACGTCAAGAAGCCGATCAAGGAAGCAGCCGCTGAGACAGTGACCGCAGTCAAGGAATTCTGGGAGCAGTCCCGTATTCCTACGCAGAAAGACCAACGCGCAAGGGACAAGGTTCTCCGAATGTACGAGAAGTGGCGGGCTCTGAACAAGAACTCGAAACGGCGCACTGTGACCCAAATCAGGAACGAGGCCGAGTTCCTCTCATCCCTTGACCGCCTCTTCGACATCGCACACGAACAGGCGATGTCGATGATCACAATCGAAGAGGACAGGGAGTTCCTGACGGGACAAAGGGCCGAGGTGCGGCGCGGCCGCATCTCCTCCACACGTGACATGACGCTGCACACTGAGGAGGAGCGTGCGAGGAGACAGGAAGCGGAAAGGAGCCGCCGGCAAGATGATGAAAGGGCGAACAGAGAGAGCCGAGAAGAACTCGTCGAACTGGCATCGAGCTCCAGCTCAGGTGCAAGCAGCCCGACTCGGTCACCGACACGGCGTCGTCGCCGAGAAGAAGAGGAAGAGCTCTCTCTCCCGGGCCCGTCCACGTCGAATGCAGAAGCATCTACGACCCCTTTACCACCCAAGCGATTCAGCGCGTCGAAAAAGATGATCACCCCTGATCTCTCCGCAGCGATGGATCGGACGAAACTTACCGACCGAGAAGGTGTTTTTTTGCTGTCGGCGGCTGCGAGGAGCTTGGGCCACGACCCTGAGGAGCTGGTCTTGAACCGCGAATCCTCCCGCCGCGACCGAGCAAAGTTCCGTGCTATGGCAGCAGCGGAAATGAAGGCAGCCTTCCATCCTACTGGGACGGGAAAATCGTACCAGCGGCTGACGGAGGCCCTGCTGAAGATCGCCTTCCAGTTCTGGTGTCTGGGGAGAACGTCGACAAGCTTCTGGCTGTGCCCAGCCTCCCCGACGGCACCGGCCGCGCCATGGCGGAAGCCGTCCTCTCTGCCCTCGAGGATTGGGACATCAAGGGACGGATCTGTGCCCTCTCTTTTGACACCACCGCCTCAAACACAGGACTCTCAGGAGGAGCTTGCTATATCATTGAGCAGAAACTCGAGAAGACAGTGCTTCATTTGGCTTGCCGCCACCACATCCACGAACTGGTGTGCGAGAAGGCATTCACGGCGTGCCTCGGTCCCTCTACTGGTCCTGACATCCTCCTGTTCAAACGATTCGCCGCCCAGTGGGACTTCATCGATCAAACCAAAGCGAAGCCCTTCGAGGATGGAACCATGCCGCAGCACCTGAAGGACGCCCGCGACGACCTGCTGATCGAATTCAGCCGCCTCCTCGACGGTCAACATCCACGTGATGACTACAGGGAACTTCTGGAGCTCTCTGTAATTGTGCTGGGCGGTCCGAACAAGCGGGGTGCCCGGTTCGCTCGTCCCGGCGCCTTCCATCGCGCGCGCTGGATGGCAAAAGTCATCTATGCCATCAAACTGTTCCTGTTCCGGGAACAGTTTCAGATGTCGTCAGGCGAAGCGGCTGGAATCCGGCGATTCACCATCTTCGCCGTGTCCATCTACGTGACGGCCTGGTACAAAGCGCCGCTCCCGGCAACGGCCCCAGCCGCGGACCTCGCGCTGCTCAAGGCCCTCGTCTATTATCCGGACTCAGCGGTGGCCAAGGCGACGGCGACAGTCTTCGCCAGGCACCTATGGTACTTGAGCGAGCGCCTCGTCACCCTGGCCATCTTCGACGAGGGTATCGACTTGGCGACAAAGCGGGAGATGATTAAAGCGATGGAAGAAGAGGAAGGATCGGAGGATCCCCCGCGGCGTATCAATGTGGACCTGTCCACCGCCTCAATCGCCAACAATACATTGGCCAAGTTCACAACGACTACATCAAAGGAGTTCTTCAAGGTTCTGGACATCAGCACCGCCTTCCTGCTCAAGGATCCGGAGGAGTGGCGGACGGACCCAGCCTTCATCGCCGCATCCCGCCGAGTCCAGGCCCTTCAAGTTGTCAATGACTTCGCGGAGCGCGGGGTGGCGTTGATGCAGTCTTTCAACCTGGCCCTTACCAAGAGTGAAGACCAAAGGCAGTTCCTCTTACAAGTGGTCGAGAAGCACCGCTGTGACTTCCCAACCGCCCGCAAGTCCACCGTGACCTCTGCAAAGTAGGCAACAATGAGAGGGAGATGGGCGCCCATGATACCCCCCCCCCTTGAGGGGCTAATACTCGAGTTGAGGGGGACCTAGAGTTGAAAGTATGAAGTCCAGTTATATGTTTTAGGTCAAGATTAGTAGCTTCAACAAACTAGAAGTGATATTTTATTTGCTAGAGGCATAGAACATCATGATCTAAAATTTCTACTTTTCGAGAAAATATACAAACTTTGACCGTATTGAGGCAGTTCTAAATATTGTTTTATTTCAAAAATATTTTACACACGATATTTTTTGACAAAATGGAACCAGAAACGCGCCCGTCCCGATAAAAATTCAAACTTTCGAAAATAAGTGTCACCCTAATATATATATATATATAAGGTCATCGCATAAGTAATGTCGTTTTTTAGATCGGAATTTGAAGGACAAAAAAAACTAAACAAACTTTTTAATCTAGTATATATTTTCCATCGGAATCAATGACACTATGCTAACGTCCTACAAGCTTTTCAATGCCATGTTTATAAAATTCAGCCGATTTTGAGGCAAAAAACGTACAAAGACTGGTGTGCAGGTCATCTAAAGAAGTATACTGTTTCTCGTCAAGATAGTTTTGCAGACTCCTGAGATGATGATAATCGGAAGGCGCAAAGTCTGGAGAATATGGAGGATGTTGAAGTTTTTCTGACCCAAGCTCCTCAATTTTTGCAGAAGTGATCCGAGCGGCATGAGGACGTGCGTTGTCGTGGTGGAACATGATTCCTTTCCGATTAACCAAAGGAGGTCTCTCTTCTTTTAGTGCAGTGTTCAATCGATCCAGTTGTTGACAGTAGACTTGAGCGGTGATGTTTGTTTGTGTGGTAAGGTTTCAAAGTGTATTACACCACCTTTATCCCACGAAACACTAAGCAACACCTTCCGAGGGTGAAGATTTGGTTTTGGCTGTGGTGTCGCTGGTTGTCCGGCACAAACCCACTGTCGACGGCGCTTAACATTCTGGTACAGTATCCACTTTTCATCACCAGTCACTAAACGGTGCAAAAACGGATCTTTGAGTTCACGGGAATGAAAAGCTGTGCTAATGTTTACCCGCACCCTCAGATTGTCGACCGACAATTCATGTGGCACCCATTTTCCTAACTTAGGCACTTTCCCGAGTTGTTGCGAATGTCGATGGATGGTGGACGGGGATGAATTGAGTTTCTGGGCCAATTCTTCGACAATTGTTGAACAGTCTTCTTCAAGTGCGGCTAACAGCAGGTCATCATCAAACTCAGCAGGGCGTCCAGAGCGTGCTGCATCTTTCAAACAGCAGTCACCATTCCTAAACTTTTGAAACTATCTTTGACATTTCCTCACATGCAGAATATCGTTGCCATAAATGTCCTGAATGTTTCGCGTTGCTTCACTAGCACTATTCCCTTTTTTGAACTCATAAAGCATTATATGCCTGATATGCTCTTCTGATACCGCCATGTTTATGAGGGGTTCACATAAAGTAAAACACACGTCTTCACTGGTCAAGGTCTGTAAAGTATGTAGCGAAACACGATAGATCTCCTCTTAGATATAACCTTTGGAAAATTTGTGCCTAAACGAGTAGGACTAGTTTAAACTTTATATATATATATATATAATATATATATATATATATATATATATATATAATATATATATATATATATATATATATATATATATATATATATGAGAGAGAGATTACAAAGAAAAATGAATCTTAGGCCCGTAGTCCACTGAAGCGATTTTCCCTCGTTTTTGAGTCGTTCGTTTCCCTATGCCGAAGTGGATTTGTCTCTCTGTAATTGGAGGAAATTCGGTTGCATCGTCATTATAAGCTCCTTTATTAGGCTCCCTTCTCGTCGTGATGCAGTAGGGTATGTATGAAAATATTCTCCTCCCACCCCACGCCCTTTCCCCTACCTTAATCCCTCTCGTGACGCCAATAACGATAACGGAATGACGGAAATAATTACGTTTAGCTCGTTCCACAGTCGTCATCGGTTAATTGCAATTATTTATGCTTGCATAATTTTTTTCGTTCTAAACTCGGGAAGAACCTTAATTAGTAGTTACTTTTAAGTGTTATTGGCACGTTTTGCAGTTATTAGCAGACTATTTAAATAATTAATTATTATTATAATAATAATAATAATAATAATAATTGAGATGGTAAAGTTTGTTGATACTTTTCCATCCTAAATAACTCCGCCCCCACCCTTCCCTTACCCCTCACTGGATCCTTCGTCCGCACGCCCGTCTGTGAATTTCTTGGAAAGGAATTTAATAGAGAAGTTACGCGTTGGAGAGCGGTCTTTCGTCGCGTTTCGCCTCCTTCAGGAGCATCCTTTCGTGTCGTCGTCGTCGTTCTGGGCCTTAATTCTTCCCTGAAGGGGGCCCAGCAAACAGTTCGAAACCGTTTATCGGTTTTTTAATTAAAGTTCATCTTTTTATTATCCATCTTTTCCCTCATGTTTTTCTTTTATTTAATAAAAAATTGTTTACTTTTTCCACTTCTCTTCTTGGTTGTACTTTTAGGAGGAGAAGAGGTACGAGAGAAAAAAAAGAAGAGAGATGTGCGAGTTTCAAATGCGGTTTAGAAGCAGTTTTAAGTCTTGATTGGAGCAAGTTCGGAATGGAACGTAATGAGGGCTCATTTGGGTCAAGCGAAGTTAAGGGAAAATAAAATATTTACATCGCTTCTGTGTATATAAACAGTTCGGCCAACATTGCAACATTTTTCAGACCTACTTTTATATTTTGAACAATAAGGTTATTATTGTATTGACCCACACACACACACACACACACACACACACACACACACACACACACACACACACACACACACACACACACACTATCCTATTTAGGTTAGTTCCCCTTCGAGGTTGTATTTTTGGACTTTATGTATATATGAAGCTAGTAAATGTAGATTCGTGAAAAAATTTATCAGAATATAAAATTTCAAAAAGACCCCTTCCCCCAAAAACAAAAATGAAGCGGTGGGGTTGAAATTTTATTGATTTTGCTGAAAAAATTTCTGCGGTTATATATATATATATA
This sequence comes from Bathynomus jamesi, assembly GCA_023014485.1. Taxonomy (NCBI): domain Eukaryota; kingdom Metazoa; phylum Arthropoda; class Malacostraca; order Isopoda; family Cirolanidae; genus Bathynomus; species Bathynomus jamesi. The sequence goes on from JAJOZX010004487.1 coordinate 278,271, forward strand.
TATATATATATATATATATATATATATATATATATATATATATATATATATCCCCCCCCGCGGGCGGGCTTTCTGGGGTGGATCGCCCGCGGGCTCCTGCCTCCATGTGGCGAGGGGGGTCAGCCGCGGCTGGGGGCCCTGCCGGGTCCCCCGCCCGGTTGCGAAGTGGACTTTTAGCATACCCTGCTATCCTACAGCCCCTCTTTCCTGTCTTCCCCTCTTTCCCCTCTTCCTTGCCCCTTATGTTTTTTCTGCTTTCTCTGTTCACTTCGCGAGCCCCGTGGGCTGCCGGGGCTGGTCGCTGGGGGTCTCGCTCCCATGGCCGGGGCCGGACTAAGTTGGCTGGTAGGGTGCCCAGGCCTGGGACCCTGGGGGGCTTTGGTCTTTGCTGCCGGCGGGGGAGAACTTTCGACGCTGCAAGGGCCCCTTTTGAAACGGGGGTACCTACATGGGACGAGGCACCCATCCCCCGCCGGCATGCGCTTGGTCCCCTTGGGCCCCGGGTAATCGGTTCCCCGCGGCCCCGGGCGCGAAACAACAATAAATTTTTTCTTTATGGAAACACTTACAAATCTAATGGACCTCGTGACGACCCGGCTTGTGCATCTGACCTCCCTCTGACTACCTCTTTGGACCTTGGGTCTGGTAAGGGCAGTCGGCAGCCCTCGCCCACCCGTCTGCTCTTCTTGCCGACACCTCCTCTCCCTCTTCTCCCCAGGCTCGTGGCGCCGCTGCCCGACCCCCGCCAGTGGCGGATGGACCTGCAGTGGACCCCCCGACCCTGGATCCCCCCATATTCCACGTCCCGATAGGGACCCACCTGCTTTTTCGCCCTCAGGTGGGAAGCCCGCGGCCCCGGTCGCCTCCCACTCCGGTCGGGCCTCATCGCCCCCGGCCCCCTCGGCCCCTGGGGGACGTGGGACCCGACGTCGCCGTCCGCCTTTCTCGTCTCCCCGTCCCCTCGAAGTACCGGTGGTGTTTGGCCCGACGTCTTCGCTCGGCCTTAGGACGGTGGACAAGTTCCTCGTCCTCCGCCCCTTCTCCTCCAAGCCCCTCCCCACTAACCATGAACGCCTCTTTCGAGCGATCCATGGGGTGACGGGGACGGCTCGTTTTGACCTTCGGCCTCAGAGGGATGGCTCCATTCTGATAAGGTCGCGTTCCTCTGTCGAAACCTCCTCTCTGCTCGCTATCCCCAATGTCCTGGGCTGCGGGATTACGGTGTCCCCCACCCCCGCCTCAATCAGTGCCAGAGCACAATCTACGCTGCTCGTCTTCTACCCATCCCGGGGGAAGACCTCCAGATTGACCTCGCCTCCCAGGGTGTTGTGAGGGTGTACCGCTTTCCCGACAGATCGCGATCCCCAACCGCCCCTTCTCCTCGCCTGCTCCTCACTTTCGACTCACTGGTGCCCCCCGTTTCGGTATTCTGGGGCTTTGGTGAGAGACGAGCGTGCGAATTCTCAGTACGACCATACGTGCCAGATCCTACGCGCTGTTTTCAGTGCAATAGTTTGGCCACGTGAGCAGCTCCTGCCGTCAGCGCGGCCCCGTTGTGTGTCCGCTGCGGCGGCCCTCCCCACCCCTTGCCCTGTACTGCTCCGCCTTCCTGCACCAACTGCCATGGACCACACCCTGCTTCATCCCGCTCTTGCCCGTCCTTCCTCTTTGAAGGGGAGGTTCGGGCCCTCTGTTCATCAGAGTTTCTCAGCGCTCGGGAGGCGCGGGACCGGTTGCGTGGCTGCGAGGCCCGGCGTGGTGCCTCGTACGCCGAGGCTCTCCGTTCCCGGACCCCGTCCTCACCGGCGGTTCCCAACGCGCCTCCACCCACCGTGTCCGCTACTCCCAGTCCATCCTCTGCCGCCCAGCGGACTCCTACCGCGGCTCCCCGTACTACCAGCGCGTCCCCACGTGCTCCCTCCGCGAACGCCGATGCTTCGTCGGCAACCCCCCCTGCCCCTTCTACGCCCTCTCCACCGGCGCCTTCGGCCACCCCCATTCCGGATCGTGACCCGCCGTCACCCACGCGGGCCGCACGACGGAGGGGTAGGCGCCGCAAGCGCCGCGCCAGTGGTGACCCCGAAAGGTTCGAAGCCATAAGCCTCGCATCACCTTCCTCTCCCAAACATAAACGCCCCCTTCGCCCTACCGCCCCGGTGTCTTCACCGTCCCCACTGCGCAACCGTTATGCACGCTCCCCCCTGGGGTCCCCGACGGCCCTCGTGGTGGGGGCTGAGATACACCCCTCTCCGGCCCGGTCGATGGACCCACTGGAGGGGGAACTCGCCCGCCTGGTCGGCGTGGGTGGGACGTGCACGCCCCCGCGCTTGACCCGCCCCATCTCTCTCCTCGACCTGCCAATGCCTCTGGGTGAGGTATTATTTTCCACTCCCCCTCGTAGTCCTGCCTCCCCCGCACCTCCGGTGAAGGGAGGGGCATTCTGGATACCTCTCACATCCCCTTCTCTGCATCGCTCTCCCCCGGACGTCCGGGAGACTCCTCTTCTGGAGGACTTGCCGGCGTCTGGTTCCACATCGCCCCCTCGTCGGGGTGACCCTCGCCTTCGCCCTCGTTCGGCGTCCCTCGCTGAACTCCGGGGCTTTCCGATTCCCTCTTTAATCTCGGGCGGCCCGATCGGCCCACCCACCCCATAACCATCCTTTACGCTGACTTTCCTACCCCTCCCTATACCTCGCTCCTGCAGTGGAACATCCGCGGGCTCCTGGTAGGCCTCGAGAGTCTCTCCTCTCTCCTGGCCTCCAGGTGTCCGGCGTGTTTCTGCCTTCAGGAGACGATTCTGGGATCCCGTTCCCTCCCTCGAGTGTCCGGTTACTGCGGGCTCCCTTCCCCGCCTCTCGATGGGGCGGGGAGGGGGGGCTCCGCGGTCTTCGTGCACCGCTCCGTCCCTTTCCGCCCCCTCCCGCTCCGTACAGTCCTGCAAGCTGTGGCCGTGCGCCTGTCTTTGGGGCGCCAGCTCACGGTCTGCTCTCTTTACCTCTCCCCTAACGTACGCCCTCCACCCGATTCTCTCCGTGACCTAATTCTTCAGCTTCCCCGCCCTTTCCTGATTCTCGGGGACTTCAACAGTCGGGACCCGGCCTGGGGGGACGTTTGCTCCACCTTTCTCTCCGGGACCCTTCTCTCCCTTATGGAGAGCAGACTGGGCCTCATACGCGAGGGGCACGGCGATCTCGCCATCAATTCCTGCCTTTCCCTCCGTCAGTGAGGCCCTCGCCTTCCTCGAGAGTAAGATCCTCTCGGCTGCCGCCAGTTGCATCCCCCGTACCTCTGGCTCCCCCAGGCCGCGAAGCGTCCCATGGTGGACCCCAGAGTGCTCCCATGCCGTTCAGGAGCGGCGCCGTGCCGGCCGCCGCTTCTACCGGACCCACCAGCTGGAGCACAAGATAGAGTTTCAGCGCCTGAAGGCAGTGGCCCGTCGGGTCCTGAAACTGGCCCGGCGTACCTCCTGGCGGAGTTACGTGTCCGGGATCTCCTCCTCGACTGCCCCCTCGACTGTTTGGCGCAAGGTGCGTAGCTTTGAGGGGACCCGTGTCCCCCCTCGACCCCCGGTGCTTCGGGTCGGGGACGACGAGTTCGTCTCCGATCCGGAGGCCGTCGCGAACGCACTCGCGGCGCACTTCGCAGCCATCTCCAGTTCCGATTCCCCCCATTCCCGCCGCGACCCACCGGATTTTCCACCTCATAGGGATGACCCCTATAATCACCTCTTCCGCATGACGGAGCTTCGGGAGGCCCTCCGCCCCCGACGTTCCTCCGCACCCGGCCCCGATAATATCCCCTGTGACTTGTTACGGCACCTCCACCCCTCTGCTCTCAGCTTTGTACTGGACCTCTATAACCGGATTTGGTTGGAGGGTTCATTCCCGGACCGGTGGCGTGAGTCCATCGTCGTCCCCATCCCGAAGCCCGATAAAGACCCCTCACTCCGTCGAACTATCGCCCCATTTCCCTGACATGCTGCGCCTGCAAGGTTATGGAGGCGATGGTCGCCTCGCGGCTGTCCCTTACTCTGGAGGCGAGTGACCAATACCCTGCTACCCAGGCTGGTTTCCGGCGCTTCCGGTCTACCACCGACCCCCTCCTCCTCCTTAGCCACGACGTGCAGGAGGCTTTCTCCCGGCGTCACTTTGTACTCGCCGTCTTTTTCGACCTCCAGAAGGCCTACGATACTACTCGGCGGAGCGCGGTCTTTGACTGCTTACGCTCCCTGGGTTTCGTAGGCTTTCTCCCCTCCTTTATTTATAACCTTGTCCGCCCGTTCTTTCCGCGTCCGCATCGGTTCTACCCTCTCTGACCGCTTTCCGTTGGAGGAGGGTGTCCCTCAGGGTAGTGTCCTTAGCGTCCTGTGTTTCTCACTAGTGATGAACACAGTCGCTACGGTCCTGCCTACTTCCGTTCGTAGCTCCCTCTATGCCGATGACCTGGCTATCTATTGCTCTGGCCGCCTCCCGTCTTTGGCTGAACGTCGACTCCAGCTAGCCATCAACGCGGTGGTTCGCTGGGCGTCCTCGGTTGGCTATGCTTTCTCACCCTCTAAGTCTTCCAGTATGCTTTTCCGTCCTCGGCGCCTCCGTCTGTCGCATACCTTCGCCCTTACCCTTGCCGGCACTCCTCTTCCCCTCGTCCCATCCGTTCGATTCCTGGGTATGACCCTCGACGAATTTTTCGGTTGGGTTCCACACCTTAGGCGGTTGCGGCAATCATCTCGCCGCACCCTCTCCCTTTTGAGTCACCTGTCCCACATGACCTGGGGGGCGGACAGGCGTACTCTGCTGCGCCTGTACACCTCCCTGGTGCAATCCCGCATCGACTACGGCTGTGTGGTCTACAGCTCCGCCTCCTCTCCGGCACTCCGTATGCTGGATCCTCTTCTCCACCGTGGCCTTCGCCTGGCGTCGGGTGCCTTCCGCTCGTCCCCTGTCGCTAGTCTTCAGGTGGACTGCGGCCACCCCCCCCTGCCCCTTCGCCGGGGCCTTCTCATGGCGAAGTGTTACCTTCGCATCTGCCGCCTCCCGAGGTCCCTACTCTTCTTCGCGATCTCCCAGGCGCTACCCCGGCCTGACACGTGGCATTTCGCTGCCTCCCTGGCCGACATCTTTTCGTCCCTGGGGATCCCCTCACCCTCTATTCTGCCGTTCTCCTTCGACCTGTCGCCCCCCTGGCTGACCACCCCTATCTGCCGCTGCCAGGCGCTCCGTGGCCTGCGTAAGGAGTCTCCTCCTACCGTCCTCCGGTCTTCTTTTCTGGCCCATCTTCCCGTACACTCGGACGATGTTCCCGTCTACACCGACGGCTCGCGCTCCCCTGCAGGTGTCGCGGCCGCCGTCTTCTCTCCGTCGCTGTCACCTGTCCGCCGCCTCGATGCCTCCCCTCCCCCGCCCGCTCCCCTTCTCTGACTATGTGCAGGTCTTTCGGTCCCTCTACGACCGCATATGGCAGCAGTCCTGGGACGATGCCACCGGAAATAAACTCTGGTCCATCCGCCCCCGCCTGTCATATTGGGCGTCCTCTTTCCACCGCTCCCGACACAGAGGTCGTCCTTGCGCGGCTTCGCATCGGCCATACGCGCCTCACGCACGGCTATCTTATGTCCCGGCAGGAGGCTCCTTGTTGCGCCTCCTGCCAGTCGCCCCTCACCGTCTTTCACATCCTTGTGGAATGCCCCACCCTGTCGTCAGTACGTCGTCGCGCCTTCCCGTTCCTCTCTGATTTCCCCCTCCCCGATCGTTTACGTCTTATGCTCGCTGAGAGCCCTCTCTTCTCGCTTGACCGTCTTTTCCTTTTCCTCTCCCAATCTCGCCTCCTCTCTGAGCTTTATGTGACTTCTCACCCGTCGTCCGCGGTCCTCCCACTTCTAGTGCCTTTCCCCCGTCTCCGTTTCTCTTTCTCATATTCTGCTTCGCCATGATATCCGCTAGCGTATAGCGGGAAATGGCGGTAAACGCCCCAATACAAAAAAAATTATATATATATATAATGCAGGGCGTCCCAAAAAAATGTATACACACTTTAACAGCTGATAGCTCAATTGATGTTTCTTTCTTTCCAAGTTAAACCCATTAGAATTAATAATGGCAGTCAGACTAAGCTTTGAACAAAGGAAATTCATTCTAAAATGCTACTGGAAGTGTGAAAACGCAGTTGAAGTGCAAAGACAGTTTAGGAGGGAGTTTCAAACAGATCCACCAACGCGACTTACCATCACTCGAATTAGAGATAAGTTTGAAGCCGATGGAACTGTTCAGAATGTCCACAAGAAGCGTTCCGGAAGACCACGGACATCGACAAGCCCCACAAAGCAAGAAAGAGTACTGGAAACGTATCACCAAAGTCCAAGAAAATCTGTGCGGCAAGCGAGTCGTGAGGTAGGAATTTCAGAATCGTCTGTCCAACGCATTTTGAAGCGCTGTCAATGGAAAAGTTACATTCCAAGATTAGTCCATGCTATTAATGAAGATGATCCGGACCGAAGAGTGGAGTATTGCGAGTGGTACTTGGCACGATGTGGATGTGGACTGGACGAAGGGGTTTCGTAGAATACCCTCCGCGTTCACCAAACCTCACACCACTAGACTTTTTTTATGGGGATACTTAAAAGACAAAGTCTACGCTATAAAACCTGCAACAGTCGCTGAATTGAGAGCAGCCATTGAACGAGAATGCACACAAATACCAAACGAAATGTTTCGTGATGTTTGCGATTCCATTGCTTCGCGTTATCAGCAGTGCCTGGACCAGAACGGACGTCAGTTTGAAAACAGGCGTTGACAAAACAATTAAATAATGTCTGTAGATTCTATTACATTTTGAAAATGAAATGTATTTTAATAAACACTGCCTTAATGTTGTGTTTGCCCCTTTCGAAATTTGTCTCGGGGATCGACAAAATGAAGTTCACGATCGAAATTGGTTTTGCCTCATGATTGGTTGGTTGGTTTTTGGGGCGTGTACCGTTATTATGACATTGAATTCGGCAGTGATCATTTGATTGACGGGCCAGTCAGAACGGTTGGAGTTTTTCCATTTTTTTTCCATTTTTTTTCCATTTTTTTTTTCCCCCCATGCATCTTAAATGAAGGTGGTAAATTGTCAATTGAAGTTTATTCCTTTTTAATTGGTTAAAAATTAAATGAAAACGCGGATCATTCTTTATAGGAATTTCACCGAAAGACTGCGTGACTTTGGTTTTTAACAAACCTTTTATTTATTTTCATTTTTACTAGCTTGTTCTCTATTTAAAAATACAGTTAAACATGTTTTTTTTTCTGCGGCCAATCACCCTTTCGTTCATTCGCGGTTGCAATCACGTTTCGAGTGATGGGTGGTAATGGTGGGGGTACCTAATCACCCCTCCCCCCCTCCCGTAACTCCCTCTCTCCATCACCCTATCTCGCTCATTGACCTCGTATACCGAGTTATGGAGAATTTTATATATAGAACCTTTAGTTAACCTGCTTTCGCCCGAATTGTTCATTCTGACGAAGGTCGAGCTTTTCACTCCACTTTAGACCTACAGTTTAATGTGCAATCCGGACCACGCCCCACCAGCAGCACAGCGTCTTAACCACTAGGCCACCCATTTATCTACCAGCCTGTGGAAGGCTGAACAGCTGGGTTTTGCTGCGCGCTGGCTGCCGTGACTGGATCTCGATCCCGGGACCGATGGATTCGTAGTCAGCGACACTAACCACTACACCACCGAGGCCTATATATATATAATATATATATATATATATATATATATATATATGAGGAAGAAGACTAGTCCACACACACACACACACACACACACACACACACACACGAAGTGGAAGAGCGCTGGAGCGCATCCCGAGTCTTTATAGAAACACCGTCTTTAAATGTGTGAATAGGTCCTTCCTTCTTCAGCTATTGTTTATCGATGATTTAATTAATGTAATATGTTAAGAGTCCCCTTCCATCGTATTTCAATATAATTAATCCGTGGTTGTATTACGCAGGAACACCCCTTTTAATTTTATTTAGAATTAATGGTTTGCGTATGAATGCACCTCGATTGTTGGAGGTATACATGTATGGAATTTCTCGCGAACAAAATGTTTTACCATACTCGCATTTGTTAATTTAATTAAATAAGGACTGGTTCTCACAATTTACGCACTATTTTGCGTAGTATTATTGTCCTTCAATACTGGACGGATCATGCCTATTTTTTTTTTTTAACTGGTGTGCGCCCTATTTTGAAACACTAAACGAGTCTAACCTTGATTTTATAGAAAAAAAGCTGCTACCGTCATTGTTGAGGTAACCAATTAGAAGGCTTATATTCTCTGACGTCATCAATGTGGAACTTCTAAACCAATGAGGAAGTGCCTGATGGTAACGTACGTCATTGAATGTTTGGAATGGTACTTTTTTGTATGTACAGTATGTGTTGCCTAGCTACAGGTGGTATCTGTATATTATTTACTATGCTGTTTTTCTAATTATATATATATATATATATATATATATATATATATATATATATATATATATATATATATATAATCAGTATTGCTTGCTCTACATGTTAGGAAATGAGCAGGAGTCTATTTTATTGGATCAGTCAAATAAAATTCTGAATTATGGAAGCAGTGTCTCGTTACCCAGCCCATAGTTGGGGTAGTATGTAGACCCGTGGAAAGGTTTACTGATAATGGTATGATACAGGAATTGATTAATGAAGGAATTGAAGAGGCATAAAAAGTACATTCGTATTTTAAATTTAAATTTCACCACAAGTGATGTTTGTTAACAACTTGTAAAATAACGATAACCTAGGAATGAATAGCGGTGCTATATATATATATATATACACAAACTCAGAATGGTTCCCTGAGAACATTATATGTTAAACACAGACCGTGCATGGAACAAGGAACTCTTCTGGGTAAATTAAATCCACTATAGTCCGAATAAGTAATGGTAAATGACAAATACCATAGTTTTTTTCCTTTTTCATGATTTTAGCCCGACGTGGGCAACGGGTCTCTCGCAAAGAGATCCCATAAATATAGCTTCCCTCACCAGCTATCTGCAAAGCAGACAGGATCCAGCTTTGGGACGTGGATCTAGGGTTTAAAGCAAACCTAGATCCCTACACTCAGAACCTCTATATAAGTAAAAGACTCGTTGCATTCACGTCGTGTTGAATAAATCAAAGAAAAAGGGGGTAACTATTGTATTTTTAGCCAAAAAAACCAAAACTTAAACCTCAACCGGGACATTGAGCGTCCACTTTTCAAGGCACGACGTGAATGCAACGAGTCTTTTACTTATATAGAGGTTCTGAGTGTAGGGATCTAGGTTTGCTTTAAACCCTAGATCCACGTCCCAAAGCTGGATCCTGTCTGCTTTGCAGATAGCTGGTGAGGGAAGCTATATTTATGGGATCTCTTTGCGAGAGACCCGTTGCCCACGTCGGGCTAAAATCATGAAAAAGGAAAAAAACTATGGTATTTGTCATTTACCATTACTTATTCGGACTATAGTGGATTTAATTTACCCAGAAGAGTTCCTTGTTCCATGCACGGTCTGTGTTTAACATATATATATATATATATATATATATATATATATATATATATATATATATATATATACAGGGTGAGTCAAAAGTCTCCATACATAGGCAAAATGGTCATGATAAATAAATGATTATTTATTTTTTATTTTTTTGGTTAATGCGCATTTGACTTGATTGTGGGGAACGCACCCGTATGTGCATTCAGTGTAATGGTGCCCACATAGAGTATATTTTGACTTACAAGTGATTGCATAATAAAGTGACCATTTTGCCTATGTATGGAGACTTGACTCATCCTGTATACATATATATATATATATATATACATACACACATTTCAACTGCAAACAACACAGTATAATTAACGTAAAGAACGACGCTTGTATAGAAGAACATTCCGCGCGTATGTAGGAGAATTATGACTTCTGATCGAGTGAGGCCCATGGTGTAGTGGTTATCATATCTGACCGGCAATCGGAAGATCCCGGGTTCGATTCCAGGGTGGTTACCTCATTTTTTTCATTTGTTCGTTCTCCCTCATCTTGCGCGGAATGTTCTTCTATACAAGCGTCGTTCTTTACGTTAATGTATATATATATATATATATATTATATACCGGGTGGCCCAAAAAAAATGGCACCAATTTTGAGAAGTGATATCTCAATAACCATTGCAGCTAGGGACTTAAAAAAACAACCAAATGAAAGATAATTCTTTTTTCTTTAAATACTTATTCTATGGCTTGATGGTTATAAGCCCATATAATGCCCAAAATTGGCTTCCAAATAAAATATACAAAAAAAAGTTGCGCATTTATATTTATTCCTTGATCCTAATTTTAAATGAAATTTTTCTATTCCAGACCCCTCAAGATGGGATTGAGAGAATCTGATAAGAACATTATACAAGCACTACGTGAAGAAAAAGGATATTCATTAAACATAATCCTTTACGAATTTCCAAATAGAAATTGGAAAAAAAGAACTGTGGCACATTTTTTACAAAAACTTAAAGAAACCGGCAGCAGTCAACGGCGTCCGGGAAGTGGTCGACCAGAAACTATTAGAACGCCAGAAAACATTGAAAAAGTAAATGAAATGGTTTTAAGTCAAGAGGAACAACCGGGAACAAGTAAAAGTGAACGTGAAGTTGCGAAAGAAACCGGGATTTCACGTTCATCAGTACAGCGAATAATTCGCTGTACTGATGAACGTGAAATCCCGGTTTCTTTCGCAACTTCACGTTCACTTTTACTTGTTCCCGGTTGTTCCTCTTGACTAAAAACCATTTCATTTACTTTTTCAATGTTTTCTGGCGTTCTAATAGTTTCTGGTCGACCACTTCCCGGACGCCGTTGACTGCTGCCGGTTTCTTTAAGTTTTTGTAAAAAATGTGCCACAGTTCTTTTTTTCCAATTTCTATTTGGAAATTCGTAAAGGATTCTGTTTAATGAATATCCTTTTTCTTCACGTAGTGCTTGTATAATGTTCTTATCAGATTCTCTCAATCCCATCTTGAGGGGTCTGGAATAGAAAAATTTAATTTAAAATTAGGATCAAGGAATAAATATAAATGCGCAACTTTTTTTTAATATTTTTTTTGGAAGCCAATTTCGGGCATTATATGGGCTTATAACCATCAAGCCATAGAATAAGTATTTAAAGAGAAAAGAATTATCTTTCATTTGGTTGTTTTTTTAGTCCCTAGCTGCAATGGTTATTGAGATATCACTTCTCAAAATTGGTGCCATTTTTTTTGGGCCACCCGATATATATATATATATATATATATATATATATATATATATATATATATGTTAGTCAATCTGTGAAACAAGTCGTTTCACGTGCCTAAAAAGTTTATCCATTTCGTATAAGGGTCATTCTCTGTCAGATCAACCAGTGCCTAACACCCTCATCTCTCAGATTTTGCTGAAATTTGGTTTATAGGGAGTTTGTGGGCCCTGAATCCATTTCTGAAATTATAAGGTCAATCCGACCAACGGTTCAAGAGATATGACCTCGGGAAATTTGAGGTCACTTGCGAGGTCACTAACATTTGGCGACCCATAACCTGGGTAATAATGGTCACAATTATATAAAAGTATATATATTTAGAATCAGAAAACGACAAGTAATCCAAATATGCAAGTTTTAGAACTCTAGGTTGAAAAATAAAAAAGTTACACTGTAACCAAAATTTGAGTTCACGATTTGACCTCTGGGGTATCAAATGAGAATTTTTTTTTTAAATGTAAAAAATGAAGGCATAGGCATTGGCTATTAGAATCAGCAAAAAAAAGTTTGTTTATGTTAGTATTTTTCATGTAACTAACATATAAGTGAACACCATATTCATAAGTTGTGCATCAATTCTACCTATTTTTTCACACTTAAGCTCATAATTTGACCTATAGAAATTAAAATTACATTTTTTTATAGATATAAAAACAAAGGCAAAAAATGTAAAATTGTATTTCACTGCTAATCTACACTGGCAATAATAGTTATAATAGTGAAAGGGGAAGACCTACTTAGAGGATTCATGTGCTAGCCTAATACAATTTTTGCATGCTCGATGCTCTCATCAATTTCTTTTTGTGGAAAAATGTATTGAATTCTGCTGCCTCCTCTTAGGGTAGGACAACTCATTACAGTTAATATATGATGTCCTGGCACTGCACATGAATCCTTGTTTGATGGATAATAATATGCACTTGATCCTGATGACCCAGAGGGATGTAGAAAGTTCACAGTGAAATCATCAAACTCTTCACAATATTCCTCCACAATTCCATACCAAACTTGCATGTCATAAATGCAGCCAACATACTCTCCTGGTTTGACACATTTTAGGTTACCAAGCATTGCAGGTTCATTAGTAAAATGACTTTTCCTTATTCTTTTCTTTTCTCCAATGCCACTTGAAATGGGATACACCATCAGTTCTTCCTTGTTTAGGGGAACAAATCTATGATATTTCTGAGTTCCAGGAATAGCCCTACTATCCTTGAATCGATGTTCCAACCGTTCTTCTGCATCTTTCAAATCAGCTGTAGTTACAAAGAAAAAATTTATCTTCTTGCTCAAGTTTTCTTCACAAAACTGAAACATGTGTTCTGGTGTAAGAATTTGCCTCTCTGTAGTTCTCTGCAAACTGGCACGAGCAGTAGCTCTTTTCACTGTTCCTCCAATCCCATCACATGCATTTTTGCCATGGGATGTAGCAAAGAAGTGCCATTCACAAGACAGACCAAAATCCTCTTCATGGTAACAGAGATTTGTGAAGTTGTATCTGTTCTTATATTGGCCAGCACATCCATCTGAGAAATAGTGCACCTTCTTCAATTGTGGGCATCTGAATTTAACATATGTCATAAGCTTCAATATGAATGAGTAAACCATTATAGTGTTGTGTTTTAGTGATGCAGATAAGAAACAGACACTAAAATGGCTAAGTTCCTGGTCTGCAGATGATCTATAATAGATGACAAAAGGGTGAACTGTACACTGTGAATTGTCCCAGTGAAACCCTTGGGCAGCATCCTGGACAATGAAAGAATAATTCTCAGAGAAATCACCTACTATAACTACCTCGCTCTGAGGTGGTAGTGTTTCTTTCAACTGCTTGAAGTACTGTGATTGTTGCTGAGCAACAAAGTGATGACGAACCATGCGGGATATTTTCATGCTTAGGGATGATAAGTATTCATGAAGTGGCTCCACCTTATCAACCATTGTACAACGGTCAACAGTCACCCATTGCTTGTAAGATATTTCATTTGGAGCTGATTTCACACTGTCAAGTAACTCAAGAAAATCCAGGACACCCTCTTCTCTTGGGCAATCATTGCAAAGTTGCATCATGCAAGTCTCTCTTTCTGTACTGCAGACACTGTAATCCATAAGATCCTTGTATGAAAGACCTCTTTCTCCCAATGCAGCCAGCTGCAATTTTGGATTTTGATGGTATGTGCAGACACAGACAGAATGAGTCCCACCACTACCGGCAAGCACACAATATGATGGCCGTAATTTTGCAAATGTGGAAAATCCTATTTTGGGATTCTTTTCATCATTTTTATATAGTTCAAACATCTCTTAAATTCCCGAGGACCAATCGTTTTTGCACCTTCATTGCACCTTCATTGCACCTTCAGCACTGATAACTTTCACGCAATCCTTTTGGCCAGGACACATACGACTAACCTCTTCTGACTCATAGAATCTTCTAACTATATCTTTGTGTTCTTCAGATATCACTTTTCCTTTGCTCATTAGTGGAATCTTCGGAAGGATTCCATGTTCTGATTTAAGTGAACGGCTTCTTTTCACCATGTATGTTGTAGTTTGAAAGAAACTAGCTGTTTTTTCAATTGTGTATGGTGAGAGTGTCAATATTTGTAGTTTGTGATGGTGACATTTGCTCTCCAGGAATGACTGTTTCAATTCATTCATTAATTTGTCTAGATGTTTTTCAGATTTAGTTTCAGGTTTTGAAGTATCACTTACCTCCTCGGTAATTTGAACACCATAACTGAGTTCTAGCCTCTCCTTCAGGTGTTTCTGAGCAGATGATAGCTTACCACGAGCCTTGCGCTTTTTCTGGCTTAATGACAGCCCTTCTGAAAAGAACAGAAAAAAAGGTTTCACACACCTGAATATTAGTAATTAAATATTAATTATAGTACCTTAAATGCTATATAATTGGCTATATAGTAGATCAAACAGACCTTGTAGTAAAGTATAAGTTATTATATTAATTTATTACTTACTTTTTTTAACTGGTGTTTGGTCCAGAAATGCTAGAACTGGTTCAACTGAAGTTGAAGGATTTTCCTTTATCAAGCAATCACTGTCATTGTCCAGATCTTGAATTGAAGAGATGTTACTCAAGCCACTGATAGTAGATGATTCATTTGAATCCTGCTCAGACTCGTTGTTTTCAGTGGTACTAAGTATAGTGGGGTTTTTCATTATCAGTGTCCAGCAGTTCACACAACAATGAGTCTTTTTTCACTCTTCCAGCACATTTTTCAACAAGTACATCAGTCACTTTTCTAAGATTGATTGTTATGCGTTTCTTGTGTTTTTGAATAGGGTCCTGGCAGTATTTCAAGTGCCGAACCATTGTATTTTGATCTGTAAAGATATAGGATTTACAATTAGGTAATATATATTTTTTAGAAAATATATAGCTATACACACTTAATATTTAGGCCTTGATAGTCTCTGAGGCTCATTAAAACACCATACCCACCAGCCACCCACAGTGCTGGCTGGAACTGTACTAACCTGTAGACAAGGAATTTTGCAACTATCTGTGTTGATTCTGCACTTAGACAAGTAGCAACATGTTTCAACAGGTTTGTTTAGGCTACATGTGAGCTTAGTCTTCCCCTTTCACTATTATAACTATTATTGCCAGTGTAGATTAGCAGTGAAATACAATTTTTATTAAATTCTTGGAGCTTGAGGTCAAATTGATAGCTAAGATAAAAATTCCTTGAAATGACAAGCAATTTATAAATATGGTGTTCACTTATAAGTTAGTTACATGAAAAGTACCAACATAAACAAACTTTTTATGATTGTTTCTATTAGTCAAGAACTCTGACTTTGTTTTTTATATCTATAAAAAATGTAATTTTAATTTCTATAGGTCAAATTATGAGCTTAAGTGTGAAAAAATAGGTAGAATTGACGCACAACTTATGAATATGGTGTTCACTTATATGTTAGTTACATGAAAAATACTAACATAAACAAACTTTTTTTTGCTGATTCTAATAGCCAATGCCTATGTCTTCATTTTTTACATTTAAAAAAAAAAATTCTCATTTGATACCCCAGAGGTCAAATCGTGACCTCAAATTTTGGTTACAGTGTAACTTTTTTATTTTTCAACCTAGTTCTAAAACTTGCATATTTGGATTCCTTGTCGTTTTCTGATTCTAAATATATATACTTTTATATAATTATGACAATTATTACCCAAGTTATGGCTCGCCAAATGTTAGTAACCTCGCGAGTGACCTCAAATTGCCCGAGGTCATATCTCTTGAACCATTGGTCGGATTGACCTTATAAACCAAATTTCAGCAAAATATGAGAGATGAGGGTGTTAATTTCAATTTTTTTTGGTTGATCTGACAGAGAATGACCCATAATTCGATTAAGCGATTAATGACTCCGTGAAGGTTAGGTTCGGTAAAGTTAAGTAAGGTTAGGTTGGTTAGGTTAGATTAAGTTAGATTAAGTTAGAGTACGTTCTAAAACTTGCATATTTGGATTCCTTGTCGTTTTCTGATTCTAAATATATATACTTTTATATAATTATGACAATTATTACCCAAGTTATGGCTCGCCAAATGTTAGTAACCTCGCGAGTGACCTCAAATTGCCCGAGGTCATATCTCTTGAACCATTGGTCGGATTGACCCTATAAACCAAATTTCAGCAAAATATGAGAGATGAGGGTGTTAATTTCAATTTTTTTTGGTTGATCTGACAGAGAATGACCCATAATTCGATTAAGCGATTAATGACTCCGTGAAGGTTAGGTTCGGTAAAGTTAAGTAAGGTTAGGTTGGTTAGGTTAGATTAAGTTAGAGTACGTTGGTATGGTTAGATTAGTAATGCTTATTACCTATGTTTAAGGGTTAATCGAATTACGCGAAATGCCTGAAATTTTTAGGCATTACGTGAAATGACTGGTTTGACAGATTGACTGTAACATATATATATATATTATATATATAATATATATATAATATATATATATATAATATATAATATATATATGCTGCAAACCCACAAGGAAAAAGAAAAACTATTCAAAGCTACACCTCGTCAGGGAATGAACGTCATTCCCTAACGAGGTGTAGCTTTGAATACACGAAAGGCCTTGGAATCGTTTTCTTTTTCCTTGTGGGTTTGCAGCATTCATTCATTTCACGTGTTTTATTGTGAAATTCATCCCATATATATATATATATATATATATATTTGTGTCCCAAAAGTGACGCAACCACAGACAGGAATCGATTGACGATTGTGCTAATCCGTGGTGGTTAGTTTGGTGGATAACGTTGGAACACAACCAACTTACGATTAACCTCCGAATCCGCACAACGCAAACCCTACGTTAGAAAATGAGAACCCTGAATCAAAACTTTTAACTGGCCAACTTTTATGGTACAATGGTAACTGAGGATGAGAGAGAACAACACACGCAGTACCCTACAACAAGTGTTGAAAGTGACCACCGTCTTTTTCAGTAGGTACACATATTCACACGCTTGCGCATGTTTGCGAGAACACGCTGCAGAATAGCCGGCTTAATGTTATCGATGCGGATGGTTACGTTCGCTTTAAGGCATCCGAATCCCGAGGATTTTTTGGCATTCGCTCGTACTTTGATGTATCTTCATAAAAACAAATTAAAAATCTAGGAATCACGACGGTTAAAGTCCTTTTGTTATTTTCTTTTTACCGAAGATGATGTATGACCTGGTGACTCATTTTATTGGAAGTACGCATCACGTTCTTTAATATGTAGTACTGTTATTAACTGTTCAATGATATCTGTACATCATTCATCAATTAGTTTCCGAAAAAAAAAAAAAAAAAAGTGAAGCGGTTGCTGATAAAGATTATGCGGGTTCTCCTTAGCCCAAATCCTCGTATTCTATCTGTTTACATAACCACTTACCCACCCAAGTGGAACCAGGCTTTATTAGAGAAGACGGTTAAAATCCTCGAATGAAAGCAGTGTGCTTAAACCAGTAGTAGTACTGCAGACACTTTTACTTGTCTGGCCCCTTCAAATCATCGATGACTTGGACACGAAAGGGATAAACTCGAATTTTCCCGCAGGTTCTCTGGATGGTGCGCTTTTTTTTTTTTTTTTATCTCCTGTGACATACTCCGTAAATTGAACGCATAAGCCGTTCTTGCAAATCATCCAATACCACTGCTTTTCTTATCTACAAAGCTAGTGTCCAGAAATATCTCTAGTAGTCCAGAAATTGTTATTTTTGGAGTTTCCATATTTGCAAATTTACGTGTAAAATCTGCTTAACGCTATTTGAAGCATTCTGTGGCAAAACACACTTCAACAATACACACGCGTTGTTATTTTGTGAACGGCATTGTTAAAACAAACTCGGCTGTTTGCTGTTATCTTGCTAAGTCTAATTTTAAGCTTAGGCCTGCTCCCAGTTAGTGTAGGCTATGCCATGGGGATAGTCTTGGACCTAGCCTGTTCTAAGTTTTAGGGTACATTTAAAATTCTTAGCAAAGCTACCAGTATCTGGTCGGTCCACACTCATTATGTGTAATTAATTTCATGAAAACTATTTTGAATAGAAATTAAGCCAGTGAGACTCCTCAGCATTTACTTCAAGCTTCCGAACCACTCTGATTTTGGTGCAACTTCACGACGTTTGACCCATTGCCTTTGGATGTGAAACTCAAAATTTTGATGGATGTGGTATTATTATAAATTTATGGACTAATTGACACTTCCTCAGTTTCACCAAAGAGTATGGAAGCATTGTCTGGCAAGATATCGGTAGGCTTTGTTGTCGGACTACAGTGAGTTATTTCATCAAGAATTTATCAGCTTCCTGTTTGGGTTGACGAACTTTCAGGTCCCTATATATATATATATATATATATATATATAATATATATATATATATATATATATATATATATATATATATATATATAAGGGAAAGACGAGTGAGAATTGGATGTCATTTTGGACTCGCACGCCAGTCAGTCAGATTTTAAATTAATTAATTGGAAGTGAGCGCAGTTTCTTTTTAAACTAATAATAATTAATGATCGTCAAGCGACAGACATTAGGCCTGCCGTTTGAGAGGATAGATTCTGTTCAGTGGGCAAAGAAGGGGATGGCCGTGTGTGTGTGTGTGTGTGTGTGTGTGTAATACGAAGGCTGAAGTAAAGCGCGCAGCCCCAAGGAGGGTTCGTTCTCACAGATTTTGATTTTACCCCAGAAGATATAGTGCGATCTATAGGACAAATTAAATCTCATTCAGCTGCAGGTCCGAACAAATGGAACGCCTTATTGATTAAAAACTAAAAATGAAATAGCTACACCCCTACACTGGATATGGAGAAGATCCCTGGCCACGGGGGAAATATCGAGCATCCTGAAAAGAGCGAACATTGTCCCTATATATAAAAGAGGGGATAGATCTCGAGCAAAGAAGTATAGACCAGTGTTAGTGACGTCCCACTCACCAAAATATTTGAAAGAATAATTAGAGAGAAAATCTATTTCTTGGAGACGCTGGAAAGATTGAATGAGAACTAGCACTGATTCCGATCGGGAAGATCATGCCACGCAGCTCAATACGACAAAGAACAGGATTGTCCCCACTCCTATTCATTATCGTGCTGACAGACATAAACAATGAAGTAACCAACAACAGTATAGTAACATCCTTCGCAAACGATACAAAAAAAAAAAACATCAGTAACGCAGAAGAGGTGGAGGCCTTACAGAGGGACACAAACAAAGTATACAAATGGTCAGAAGAAAACATTAAATTTAACACCGAGAAATTTCAGCTCTTAAGATATTGAAAAAATGAAGTAAAATAGACAGTGTATTATGCCCCAGATAGACAGGAAATTCAGAGGAGCAAGAAAGCAATAGTTTGGGGGTTATAATAACCGACGATATGGAATTTGACACAAAATGAGACAGCGATAAACAAAGCAAAAAGAGTCTAGGGAAAGGTACTGAGAACCTTTTAAGAAAAGGGACAAGAAAGTAATGATTCCCCTGCTAAAAACACTGATCATACTAAAACTTGAATACTGCTTAGTCTTGACGTCCCCATATAAAAAGTAAGAAATTAATAAACGAAGAAATTCACACACATTTTACAGCCAATATTGATGGCTGCAAAGAAATCAACTATTGGGAAAGAGTTCTTAAATTAAATCTATATTCACTGGAAAGAAGAAGAAGAGAGAGAGAGAGAGAGGCCATAATTTACACGTGAAAAAAATGAAAAAAAAAAACTGGCACCTAATCTTAAGCTGAACCCAGTAACCGCCTAAATAACAGTGGAAAAATAGGAAAGGTAGAATGTGTAGTGTTCCCAAACTAAAGGCCAGACGGGGTACACCCACAACTTTAAAGAAGTAGCTTGGTTGTGAGGGGGCCAAGTTGTTCAACCAGCTTCCGAAGAAGATCAGGAACATTACTGTGTCAACGTGTAGAATTCTTCAAAAATAAGAATAGACGCTTTCGCTCAGGACGGTACCGGGTGTACCTGGCTGTACGCGATAGAGATCGTAAGAGAGCAACTCCTCCTCCCACTAGGCCAGGCCCAGAGGTGAGTCTTGACCTTCGTGTGAAGCGAGACCAACGCATGTATCTGCTGCGAGGTTGCGAGGCATATATATATATATATATATATATATCTATCAAACATAGCATTACAAATTAATTTCTGTTCGTGCACTTTTACACTAACCTTATACCTGTCATGCATCAATATAAAATTAGAAATTAAGTGTTGTAGTTGCAATAAACAGTTTTGTTATTTTGGTCATTTTAATTATCTAATTACGTAGCTACCTTTTGAGAAGTAAAATGGAAGGTAGAAAACCTTGCAGAAAGAACACCTATTTTCAGTATATATATATATATATATAATTCACAAGGAAAAATGGTTCCAGATGTTTAGTTACTTATAGTCATACTAATTTCTGTATCACCTACTGGTGCATTTATTTATACGCTGATTGTACCTTTACCGGATCCGCTATTTATCGAGATGAAAAATATCTGACAGAAATGATAGTAATTCAAACAATTACGTAGAATTAGTAGCGGCAAAAATTGAAAAATTAAACATTATTCTAGTTGTAATGTACAGATTTCCGAGCACTCAACCACCAAAATTTACAGATACCATTACAGAAGTCAGGAATCTTGTGAAAGCTCTTAACTTCCCAAACCTCATTATTATTATATTATTCTCTGCGATGATTTTCATTTCCCGCTTATGGAATATAAAAGGATAGGAAGAAATACTCGTATATGTATAAACCAAGACGAGGGAGAGGAGGCACACGCGGGAAGACCAGGAGCTGATGAATTTGTTAAATACGAGAAAAACAACTGCCTAGATTTGGTGTTCACAAACAACGGCAACGTAATTGATAACATGGAAATATTTTCATTTATAATACCGGATCACGACATTATTGAAATAATAACCAGTATAAAAACGAGGGAAGAACTAACGTCCGCTATAGAAAGAGGTAAATGCAAATTAAATTATTAATCTTCACTCCGAGGCTATATATAAATTGGGAAGGCATAGACTGGAAAAACTATGAGCCAACGGAAGAGATGCTAATAACCCTCGAGAAGACGACGCTAGAAATTGTGGAAAAGCGTGTCCCAAAGTGGAAAGAAAAGTGGGTTTGAGACAAGAGGTCCGTATTCCGCGAGAGTGAGTTACTGAGAAAGTAAGAAACTGCAAAGACAACAACATCAGAAAAATAATAAATTAAAAACTGGAGAGCACGGATCGCGTCATACGAGGTTTAATTGAGAGTCGCGTGGAGAAAGACGATGACGTTGTAGAAGCGATAAAGGTTAATTTAAAATACTCGTATAATTTTGCAAAAAGGGAGACAAAAAAAAAAAATCGTGCGACTATCGGGCCTTTGAAGAATGAAAAGAATGCATTCATTAACCGATGATCTAAGAGAAGTATCTGAATTAGTAAGAGCTCTCAGTATGAATCATCATTCAATATCCCCAAAACTGATAAGCTCATACGCGATAGAAGTACGTTCTTTGAAGAAGAATTACGAGGAGAAAGTATAACGGACTTTGACTTCACAACGAGTGATATATGAGCTATAGGGAAACTAAAAGCGCACTCGGTAGCCGGCTCGGACAAATGGAACGGTACATTGGTTAAAAAGTGTAAGAATGAAGTCGCAAAGCCCTTATATTGGGTATGGAGACGATCACTAGACACGGGAGAAATACTGAGCATCCTGAAGAGAGCGAATATAGTTCCAATTTATAAAAGAGGGAATCGATCGGAGGCAAAAAACTACAGGCCAATGTCGCTGACGTATCATCTCGCCAAAATATCTGGGAAAAAAAAAATAGTTGGAGAAAAAATCTGACTTTTTGGAGACTGGGAAATTTTTAAATAATAACCCATATAGATTCCAATCAGGAAGGTCGTGACTGTCATAACTCGTATGTCATAACTATGATGTGATATATACAAACTTTGCCAAGACGTTTGAGAAGTGTGACCATGGAATCATAGCACATAAACTGAAATATGTGGGAATAACCGGATAAGTAGGAAAACGGATATATAATTTCCTTTGCCAGTGGCAGCAAGTGATTACAATCCAGTAAATATCTCCATCAGAGTCAGATGTCTGTACCTCAGTACCGCAAGGAGCAGTATTAGTTCCATTACTATTCATAATCATGCTCACTGATATAGATGATGAAGTTACCAGTGATAGCGCACTAACATCCTTTGCTGATGTCACAAAAATTAGTAGAAAAATAGGAAACCCAGATGATGTAGAATCTGTAGCAACGCATGAACAGAATCAACAGTTGGTCAGAAGGCAACAACAATATGAAATTTAACGCCATAAGACATTTCAAGTATTTATATACGAAAGTAGGAAGGAACTAAAATCTAAAATCCATGGAATACTTTTCCCCAAATGGACAGGAAAATCAAGAAGCTCTTATTAGAGCAAAAAATTTAGTAATTATAATGACTGACGACACGAAATTTAAAACGCACAATAACATAGCAGTAAACAAAGCAAAAAAAAAAACTGAACCAGTACTGGGAACCTTTTAAAAGGAGGGACAGGAATATAATTATTTCTCTGTTGAAACCACTGATCATACGCTCAGTCTTAACATCTCCATATTAAAAAGAAGACATTAGTCAACTAGAAGGGATTCAGGGAAGCTTCACAGCCAAGATCAGTGGATGCAAAACTAAATAAATGGGAAAGGTTACGTGAATTGAAATTATATTCGCTGGAAAGATTATTATATTATTATTATTATTATTATTATTATTATTATTATTATTATTATTATTATTATTATTTACGCGTGAAAAACAACGGTGGAAAGCAGAAAAGGAAGAATGTGTCGTGTTGTCAGACTAAAGGCTAGACGGAACATTCTCAATCCTGAAGGGAAATAGTTTTGTCGTCAGAGGGCCAAGTCCGTTCAACCAGCTGCCAAAGGAACTAAGGAACACGACTGGTGTGGTAGAAATTTTCAAAAGAAGACTAGATGCTTCGCTTATACCAGATGAACTGGAAGTGCCTGGGCGACAAGCTTGACCTCCGTGAAATGAGGAATCATCCACAGAGCACCTGAAAGGAAACACACACACACACACACACACACACAACGTGTATTGCTATGATATTTGAGGTGTGATGGTTATTTATGAAAAGGCGAGTTATTGCGTCATTTTTTGTTCGGTAATTGTACCGAATTAATGAATACCGAATAAATCGAAGCTAATTATCGTTCTGTTTGTGGATTCCTCGGAATTATTTGTTTTCGATGTACGATAGACTGATGTCGATTCTGCTCCTTTCCGAGGGTTCACTCTTCGTAATTGAGCGTTTAATTGCCTTCATTTATTCAATCATTTTAGCGAATGGGACCCCTTTTGTATCGATATAATTTCATCAAACTCATTGCCATCGTAGGTGATTCGCAGAGATTTCCACTCGGCCTAGAATCTTCTGGCTTTATTTTTTATTTCGTAACTTTGTTCCGTTCCTTCGTACACTGTATACGCTCCGTGTATCCATAACTCGTCTTAAGTTTCATTATCGCTGATCGTAGGGAACTCGCAATTAAGCCAAATATTAGCGCCGCGAAAAATACTTGCCGAAAAAAGTAAAAGATCCCAAATTAGTTTTCGTTCACCGACCGACCTCGGGGCTCGTAACGTTTTCGTCGTTATCATAAATTTTTATGAAAAATACCCGAAATCGGAAAGGTAAGAGCCTTTATTGATAATGAATAATAGAATGTTAACGTTAATTTTAACGCTGAACGTACAGTTGTTAATTGGACTATCGGTATTGATTTTGGTCCTCCTAGCTTTAGACTATATTTTGGGGTTCTCATTAATTAGTTTAAGGTAGTTAGGATTAAGTTATATTTGCAAATATATAAATAATGCGAGTAAAAAGTATTAATTTAGAACACGCAAACTAATTTACGGCTGAATGAGGATGAATTACATAATACAATGTAGGAATGTACCGGGTTGTACCCATGTATCGGTATCATTATCGGTGATATCGGTAGATTTTTATCGATATCGGTATTGGCCGATTTTTAAAAATATCGGCTATTTCAAAAGTATAATTTTTCCACAATTAGGAATAAAAAACTATTTAGAGGATGAAATTTCCAATATTTTAGTTTTATCACTTTACTGTGTTGTGGACAATATACACATTTTTAAATAGGTCAGGATATATAGACATAGGCTATGTTTGGCTTAATGCTGCGGGTTAATCATAGCCTAGGTCCTAAGAAATGTAGCGCATAAGTTTTACCCAATTTTCTTTTCAAACAGCCAATCAAACGAGTGTAAATCCTTTGAGAAATAGGTATAAAGCCTAGAAAACCAAAAAACTATCTCGTAGTCATAGCTCACAATATTAACCAAGCTAGCTGGTTAAAAACACATTTACTAAGTCCAACATAGGCCCGCAGTCCAATTGTATAACAAACAAAACTATGACATCTAATGCAGTGTTGCCATCTTTAATGAGAAAAGGATGGTAAATATTTACTATTACACCGGTCTCCGGTAGAAAGTTTTAAAAGCTGGTTTTCAATTTTTCTCAATCTGCTGAATTAAAAAATGATACTCATTTCCGTCACAAATGATTTGTTACAAGAGTTATTGAAGCTTAAAAAGCTTTTAAAACTTTCTACCCTTTTTTACCGGAGTAAAAGTCAGATTAATACAAAACGCATCAAAAACCAAAGGAAAAACATAAATTTCACCTTAAAAATTGGCCGAACCTAAAACAACCTAAAACAACCTAAGCAAACCTAACCTAATCTAAAACAACCAGCTTTTAAAACTTTCTACCGCAGACCGGTGTAATAGTAAAGAAATACCAAAAGGATTATTGCTTTGTTGCCAAATTTTCAACACAGAAAATAAATTATGAATGTTACAAAAATATGACAAACTAATAAACCCTAGCTGGATATCGGTATCGGTTATCGGCCGATACTGTTTTGAATTATCGGTATCGGTTATCGGCTAAAAAGCGATATCAGTACATCCCTAATACAATGTATATTAAATTTTAAAAGTAATTATTACAGCTATGATATCAATACAAAGAATTGCTAATTAATTACGAGAATTGAGACTACTAGTAGTAGTAGTAGTAGTAGTATGTGTACATTTAAGCCTAAATTTTATAACTATTTCTCTATTAAGATTGTTGCCATTCTAATTTTTGCATATTTGGAACATTTTTCTGAAATGTTGTATGTGCAACATTTTTAAAAATGTTTTTTGCAATTTAAGCAGCAAGTTTGTTGCATATTTATTTGGAGGGGGGAGGGCTTTTGAGCTTTACAGCAAATACGTGTTCAGGAGTAAAAGTACGTTAAATTGCGAAGATACCATTCTTATTATTGTATTTTGTAAACCATTTTTAATTTGTAGTTACGTTGCATTTTCTCGAATTGAAGACGCACTTTCGTGTATTTGGAGTAAATTTGTTAAAAAATAAGAAACCCTTTTAATTTTGGGATCAGACTTTGTGTATTGTTTATTTTAAAACCTTTGTTTCATTACTGTAGTTGTAATAGGTGTTCGGGGTGAATCCGTCTTGACGGCCTTAGGTTTATTTTTCGGCCAACTTCTTTCCTAATTATACAAATCTCGCATGAGGCGGAGGGGATTGCCTAACGTACGCACGAGCTTACAGTACATACGCGTATATACAGTATTTATACGCTCACGCGCGTAATTTTGAATCTTGGGAATGGTTTTTGTCTCCAATAATGCCTTTAAACAAAAGCCATATAGAATTGATTCCAGTTTAGAAACTTCATTCCAGTTCCAGTGCTGACGGAAATGTTGCTTTAATTAAAACGACTGGAAACCGTGACAATTGAACACACAGATTTGAATCTCGGTTTATTACTCTTGATTTTATACAAGTTGCGTGATTTTCAGCTGAGAAATTGACAGCACTGTTTTACGGTTGCATTGATTTTAATCCCTCTAGTTTTTACCTGGTAAAAAAAGGAGGAGGGGGTTATAAATAATGCATTTTGTCGGAAAATACCTGTAAAAAATAATTATTTGTAAAACTATAAAATAGTTTAGTTTTCAGTTCATTGTGAGAGGAATAGGTGGGATGTACTGTAATACCATATTCTAGTTACGGCTCTGATGTTGGTGGCTACAGTTGCGAAGTAGAGCAGTTATACAGGGTGTTTCGGGTCGACCCAAATATGGAAATCGGCGGAATTTGTAGCGAGTAGATAGTAATTCAATGTTTCGGGTGTATGGTATACCTTTCCTTTCAACCTTTCAAATGTTCCGTGCGATGATTCCTCATTTCACGAAGGTCAAGCTTGTCGCCCCTCCCCTCGAGTTCGCCTGGTGAAGTTGAGTTGGTTTCTTCAACTTTCTTGTACACTCCACCTCACATAGCCAGGTACGCCCGGCTCATCGGGGATTGTTCTGAGCCAGGCGTCTAATCTTTTGAAGATGTTCACCGCAACACCACTCGTGTTCCTTAGGTCTTTGGGTAGCTGATTAAAGTCTTGGTCCTCTCGCAACAAAACTATTTTCTTTCAGGGTTAAGGATGTTCTCTGTCTAACCTTTAATTTGGGAACACGACACAGTCTTCCTTTTCTACTTTCCACTGTTGTTTGGGGAGTTAAGGTTTCAGAGTAAGATTAGGGACTAGTTTCTCCATTATTTTCTAAGTGTAAATAATGGTGTATCTCTCTCTCCTCCTTTCCAGTGAATATAGGTTTAATTCGCATAACCTTTCCTTGTAATTTACTTCTTTGCACCCATTGAACTTGGCTGTGAAGCTCCTCTGAATCCCTTCTAGCTGTCTAATGTCTTCTTTTTTATATGGGGATGTTAAGACCGAGCAGTATTCCAATTTGGGTATGATCAGTGTTTTCAGTAGAGGAATCATTATATTCCTATCCCTTCGTTTAAAGGTTCTCTGTATCTGCCCATTTATTCTCTTTACTCTGTTTACTGCTATCGTATTTGGTGTTTCAAGTTTCGCATCATCAGTCATTACAACTCCTAAATCTTTTGCTTTAGAATTTCTCTGAATTTCCTGTCCATTTGGGGTATAATATTCCAAGGATTTTAGGTCTTCTCTTTTTCCGTACCGTAACAGTTGAAATTTCTCGGTGTTAAACTTCATATTGTTGTCTTCCGTCCACTTGTAGATTCTGTTCATGTCTGTTTGTAGAGATCCTATATCTTCTGGGTTTCTTATTTTTCTACTGATCTTTGTCATCCGCAAAGGATGTTACTGTGCTCTCTCTGGTAAAGTCCCCATCTATGTCAGTTGGCATGATTATGAAGAGTAGTGGAGCTAATCCTGTTCCTTGTGTGGTACTGAGCTGAGGACCTCTGATTCTAATGAAGCTATTCCTTGTACTGTAACGACTTGCCGCCGCTCACTAAGGAAATTATATATCCATTTCCCTACTTTTCCTGTTATTCCCATATATATATATATATATATATATATACATACACACACATTATAACTGCAAACACGCAGTATAATTAACGTAAAGAACGACGCTTTGTATAGGAGAATTATCCGCGCAAGATGAGAGCGAAAGAACGAAACAAATGAAAAAAATGAGGTACCCACCCGGGAATCGAACCCGGGATCTTCCGATTGCCGCGTCAGATATGATAACCACTACACCACAGGCCTCACCCAAGCAAATGCCGTAATTCCTCTACATACGCGCAGAAACCAATGCCCCAAAGGGGCACCTCCCGCATGCCGTAACATGCCTGTGGTGTAGTGGTTATCATATCTGACCGGCAATCGGAAGATCCCGGGTTCGATTCCCGGGTGGGTACCTCATTTTTTCATTTGTTTCGTTCTTTCGCTCTCATCTTGCGCGGATAATTCTCCTATACAAAGCGTCGTTCTTTATATATATACACAAACAGTAAAGAGAAACGCTTCATATTAGTTATGGAATTACTATAATAAACTTCAATACCAAATACAAACTACAAATTTCGCCATTTTCCATATTTCTAGGGTCGACCTGACATACCCTATATATTCTTCCATTAACCCATTTAGATAAACATCATCGCTGAAATAGTGAAAAGGTACTTAGGTTAAAATAGGCCTATTTCTTGTGCTAGATTATTCTATATGACAGAAAAAAATGTAGTTTTTGCACTTCTTTATCCTAAATAACTTAATTTTTGGGACTTGGAAAAAGTAATTACATATTCGTTCCCTGTTTTCTGCCCATGTGATCCATCACCGTCATTGTTGGAATCGTAGAATAAGCCTCGAATAAGATTGATAGTGACCATCGCCCGAGGAACGAATTTAACTTTTCGAGCATACCGCTCTAACTATATCGGATCGACTCGACATTCTATCGACAAATTATTAGGTCGGATTAAGTTTGGTTAGTTTAGTTAGTTTTTTAATGTCGATGTTTTGGTCTTGTCGACGAAATGGGTATATGTCCAAGCATGCTAAATCCACGAGTCTTTCCGAGGTTCAGTAAAATCATCTATCTGGCTTTAGCCAGAACTGAATTATTAAACTGCCGTTGGCTTAGAGTTAATATAACGACGTAGTGTGTAGAGGGTAATCACTTAAAATGTTTGGGTGAAAAATTTTTTTTTTTACAAAGAAACACACACACACACACACACACACACACACACACACACACACACACACACACACACACACACACACACACACACACACACTAACTTTGGGAGCCTTTTGTAAGTGTTAAGAAATGTCAGCTTTATAAATGTGAGCCGTTTCGTTGACGTATATTACGAAGTGAAATGCAGGTAAAAGGGTCTTCGTGTTCGATTTCAGATACGGAGAAGCTGTTTTAACGTTCTCACTTACCAGTACGCGCCCCCTCCACTTCTTCCTCCACTTCTTCCTCCACTTCTTCCTCCACTTCTTCCCCCCCTCCACTTCTTCCCCCCCTCCACTTCTTCTTCCCCCCTCCCCCACTTACCCCCCTCCCCACTTCCCCCCCTCCCCCACTTCCCCCCCTCCCCCACTTCCCCCCTCCTCCACTTCTTCCCCTCCTCCACTTCTTCCCCCCTCCTCCACTTCCCCCCTCCTCCACTTCCCCCCTCCTCCACTTCTTCCCCCCCCTCCACTTCCCCCCTCCTCCACTTCTTCTTCTCCACCC
Source organism: Bathynomus jamesi (assembly GCA_023014485.1). Lineage (NCBI taxonomy): Eukaryota > Metazoa > Arthropoda > Malacostraca > Isopoda > Cirolanidae > Bathynomus > Bathynomus jamesi. Next base: position 307,373 of record JAJOZX010004487.1, read on the forward strand.
CTCTATTATATATATATATATTACACACACACACACACACACACACACACACACACCTTTAGTTAGCTTCCGCCCGAATTGTTCATTCTGACGAAGGTCAAGCTTTTCACTCCACCTTAGACCTACAGTTTAACGTGGAATCCGAACCACGCCCCATCAGCAGCCCAGCGTCGTAACCACTAGGCCCCCTAGGGTACCCATTTATCTACCAACCACTTTCTTTATTGTGTGGAAGGATGAACAGCTGGGTTTTGCTGCGCGCCTGCTGCCGTCGGGTCTCGAACCTGGGGCCGATGGATACAGGGTGTACATAAAGTCAGGATCTATTTTTGTGAAGCACTTGGAAATTATATGGAATTCAATCATAAAATGATAAAGTGGTAACATTTATTAAATAATTAAGAGTAGGATTCGACGTGACGCCCATCAGTATCCCTGCACAGCTCAAATCGTTCCGCAGCATTTCTAAACACATTCTGGAGCATTTGCGGGGTTATGTTATCTGCAGCAGTTCGTATACGTGTACGTAAGTTTTCAAGACTCGTAATCTTCGTCTGATAGACGTGCGATTTGATAAAGTCCCATGCAAAGAAATCTAAAGGGGTTAAATCTGGTGATCTCGCTGGCCAAGGTCTGTTGCTTCCGCGTCCGATCCAGCGATTTGGAAAACGTCCATTTAGATAATCCTGAACAATTTTGGCATAGTGACAAGGAGCACCATCATGTTGATAGACGACGGTACTACTATGATATTTTTCACAATATTGTTATATGAAAATACTACATTAATATCCAAAAGTTTAAATACGTTAGCAATGCCTAAAAAGCCCTTGAAAAATGGAAGTACTAAAATATTTTTTGACAAAGTACGAGTGTTATTATTGACGCGATAGAAAGTTCGTTTTGCCTTGTTGAGACAAGATTCCATAAACGCAGATGGATAACACAGATCACTTCCAATACCGTTGATTTTTTCTAATTCGGCATCGATGTATTCCGGACTGGCGATCCTAAGGGCGCGGAGAAACATTGAAGAAAAAATGGCCTTCTTAGTGGGGGTGTCATGTCCCGAGTAAAAGTGTACGTAGGACAAATTGTTTGTTTTTTCCGATAGATACTAAACTTAAAACCTGGGCTTTCCCTATGTACACGCACATCCAAAAATGGGATTGAATTGTCTTGTTCCACTTCTAAAGTAAACTTAATAGAGGGGACTTGATCATTTAACTGAAGGAGGAAGTTATCCAGGTCACGATTCATGGGCCAGATACACAAAATATCGTACGTACACTTTTACTCGGGACATGACACCCCCACTAAGAAGGCCATTTTTTCTTCAATGTTTCTCCGCGCCCTTAGGATCGCCAGTCCGGAATACATCGATGCCGAATTAGAAAAAATCAACGGTATTGGAAGTGATCTGTTATCCATCTGCGTTTATGGAATCTTGTCTCAACAAGGCAAAACGAACTTTCTATCGCGTCAATAATAACACTCGTACTTTGTCAAAAAATATTTTAGTACTTCCATTTTTCCCGGGCTTTTTAGGCATTGCTAACGTATTTAAACTTTTGGATATTAATGTAGTATTTTCATATAACAATATTGTGAAAAATATCATAGTAAAAAATAGCCCTACCAATAATTCAGGCATTATCTATAAAATTGGTTGTAAACAATGTGATTCCTTTTACATAGGTCAGACGGGAAAGGATTTGCACACACGTATAAAACAGCATCAATATTCCGTTAGAACAGGACAATTGTCTAGTGCCCTTTTTGTCCATTTGTCAGAGTTATCCCACTGTATTGATTGGAATAATGCTTCAGTTTTATTCCACTCTAGCAACATTGTTAATAGAAATATTCTTGAGTCTGTCATTATCCAACTAACAAATAACTTCAACATAAGCAAAGGTCTTTTTCAACTCGATCCTGTTGTTTTGAATTCCTTCAGAACAGATTTAGATAAGAAAGGTAGAACGCTAAATCTTTGGTAAAATTTGTATGCCACCCTAATAACTTTTATTTTTCAATTTTTATATACAAAAAATAGGGCAGAGTGCTAAAACCCGGGCAGATTTCCAGTATAAATTTGTATATATATATATATATATATGAATAGAAACGACATAAGTATTAAGGAACGTTTCTGCACACGAGGAGGAGAGATAACGAAATAATGAAAAATGAGGCGAACCGCCCAGGCGGTTCGCCTCATTTTTCATTATTTCGTTATCTCTCCTCCTCGTGTGCAGAAACGTTCCTTAATACTTATGTCGTTTCTATTCATTTATATACTGCGCGGTCATTGCAGTTATTTGCGCATATTCACGATTTGCGAGGGTGCTCTCTGAGGGCATTGGTTTCTGCCCTATTTGGGAGAATTTCGATTTGTGATTGAGTGAGGTCCGTAGCATAATGGTAGAGCGTCCGACCGGCAATTGGAAGGCCCTGGGTTCGTTTCCCAGGCGGTTCGCCTCATTTTTCATTATTTCGTTATCTCTCCTCCTCGTGTGCAGAAACGTTCCTTAATACTTATGTCGTTTCTATTCATTTATATACTGCGCGGTCATTGCAGTTATTTGCATATATATATATATATTTTTTTTATCTATAACATTGTTTGGAAATAAATCTTTTAATCTTGTGCTAAAAATCGATAATTGTTCAATTTTTATATACAAAAAGAGCAGAGTGCTAAAACTTGGGCAGATTTCCAGTATAAATTTGTATATATATATTTTATTTTTATTTTATTTTTTTTATTTTTTTTTTTATCTATAACATTGTTTGGAAACAAATCTTAATCTTGTGCTAAAAATCGATAGTTTTTCCTTATAAATTTGTGTGCCCCCTTCCACAATCCTTTAATTTCTTTTCTCCGTTTATTGTATATATATATATATTTTTTTTTTTCTCTTTCTGTAACCTATATATAGGCTGTAATTCTTTATGTACTTCAGTGTTCCTGAGGATGTCATTAGACGAAAGCGCTTGAGCACCATCTGTGTTTCCTTTCCTTCGTGGTTTTATTCATTATATATATATATATATATATATATATATATATATATATATATATATATACTGGCGTTCAAAAGTCTGCCTCCACCTTATGATCACCCAATTTATTGTAAATTGTACAAATATATATATGATGATTACAACAAAATTTGATTTTTCATTCTTACATTATTTGCTTCTAAATGTAATTATTATAAATTAGTAAAGAAATTAACAATTTAATGGCATAATCTTATTAATAATAATCGATATGACCTCCTTTTGCTTTGATGACAGCTTCCACTCTGTGAGGCATAGATTCGACAAGTTTCTGGATAAGATCTTTTGCTATGCCGTTCCAGCATTCTTCTACATTCTCCCAGAGAGAATCGAGAGAAGTTATATTCTTTTTAGCTTTCAGACTCTTCAAATGGTCCCAAAGATGCTCTATTGCAGTGGAAGGCAATCTTTTTTGAGACTGGGTCAATTTGATTTATTAGTAATTTGATAATTGGTCAGTGTTCAAAATTTAAATAAAAATACACTATTTTCGGGACATTTTAAAATAAAAAGCACTCTTCATGTAATAATGTTTATTATTTTATAATATATATACTATAATTGACCCGCGGGTCATAGGTTGTCGACCACTGCTCTATTAGATTGAGATCAGGACTTTGTGGAGGAAACTTCATAATTTATAGAACACCTTCATCCTTTTTCTTGTTGAGATAGTTCATGCAAAGGTTAGAAGTGTGCTTTGGGTCGTTATCCTGCTGGAAAATGAATCCTTGACCACGAAGCCTCAATCCTGATGGTAATGCGTGTCTCACTAGTATGGAGTGGTACTTCTCTTTTGTGAAAGTGTAAGTGATTCTGTGAAGATCTCCAACTCCAGAATAACTGAAACAACCCCAAACTTGAATGTTGCCTCCACCATGTTTTACTGAATGTTTTACGCGGGGATCTATCAGTTTTTCGTTGGTTCTACGTCTAACATAAACTCTTCTATGAGACCCAAAAAGTTCCATTTTTGATTCATCAGTAAAAAGAACTTTTTTCCAGTCGTCTACAGTAAAATTTCGATATTCTCCTGCCCACTCCAATCTTTTAGCCTTTTGTTTCCTCCGTAGTGGTTTGGACACGGCAACTCTGCCATGGAGACCAGCTTTTATGAATCTTCTTTTTATAGTACTTGTACATATTGGAGAGTTCCATTGTTCATTCAACTGTGCCTGAATCTGCGTAGCTGTGGCTTTTCTGTCACGCAGTGATGTAACCTTGATATAATGATCCTCAGAATCGGTAGTCACTTTAGGTCTGCCAGATCTTGTCTTTGAAGAGCACGATCCAGATTCTTTATATCCGCTTATAGTTCTTTGGACGGCCCCTTTTGAAACGTTAATTTTTGCCGAGATCTGGCGTTGGGACATTCTCTCTCTTGAAAGCGCAATTATTTGTCCTCTCTGGGATAAACTTAGTTCCTTAGACATTTCAATTACTGCCCGTAAAGATAGAATAGGGAAAATGATTGATTAATTATTTTTTAATCAAACTGCTACAATGTCATTGACTAATTGGTTTTATCAGTTATAATAGACCACTCGTTAAAATTACTGTATGAATACACTATTTTGAGGATTAATAACATTTGGCTATGGTCTGTCACCAATACCTGGGTTAAAATCGGCGTTATTATACTGCAAAGAAAAAAAAAGTAATAGGATCAAAAAGGACCATTTTCATTAATGTGTCCTTTCTTATGAAATAAAAGCTACATTACTTACGCATGTAGTAGAATATATGAAATACCATTTCTTGTAAAAGAAAATACCTTAATATAGTGGACATACTTTCTCAGAGTTGTATTATTTTCTAGAAATTGTCTAAAACTGAGGTGGACGCAGACTTTTGAACCCATTGTGTGTATATACAGGGCCGGCGAGAGCTACCACGACCCCCGGGGAAGGATTGGTATATGGGCCCCCGTTTACTCAGTATTTTATTATGAATGTTTTTTGTGTACATAACAAGCAAACTGATTATATGTCCAAGTCACTATTCAAAACATACAGTATGATAATCTCTATAAAATGTATGTTCATTAATTATATTTCCTCTGTTATTTAATCAATTGCTTTATTAATATTTTTAGATTTTATCCCCCTCTCTTTCCGGGCCTCGGAGATTTAACCCGCCTTCCCCGCCCTTTCGGCGGCTATATATATATACCGTATATATATGTGTGTGTGTGTGTGTGTGTACACTCTCTCTCTCTCTGTATAGTGGTTAGCTCTCTGACTACGATCTATCGGCCCGAGATCGAGACCCGGTGACGGCAGGCGGCGCGCAGCAAAACCCAGCTGTTCATCCTTCTATACAATAAAGAAATTGGTTGGTAAATAAATGGTACCCTTGGTAGCCTATTGATTAAGACGCTGGGCTGCTGGTAGGACGTGGTTCGGGTTCCATGTTAAACTGTAGGTCTAAGGTGGAGTGACAAGCTTGACCTTCGTCAGAATGAACGATTCGGGCGGAAGCAAAACAAAGGTTATATATATGATGAATAAAACCACGAAGGAAAGGAAACACAGAATGGTGCTCAAGCGCTTTCGTCTAATGACATCCTCAGGAACACCTTTCCTTCGTGGTTTTATTCATCATAAATATTTTTCACGTTACCTTCGTGAAATAATTTATATATACATTATATATTTATATATATCGTAGTGGGCGCGGTTTAAAAATAAAAATAAGTAGCTGGAATGCTAAAATAAACGTTATATATAAACGTGTGTGCGTAAGAACTACTTTTGAAAACCAGTTTTCATCCCTGACTACATATATGAAGTACTGTGAAGGCTACCTTGGAGAGAGAGAACCTGTAAGGTGTACAATAAAACAGTTCTAACTTTTTTTCTGATTGTAAGTAGGGTGGGCAGAGGTTGTGTGTGTGTGTATATATATATATATATATATATAATTTCGCTAAACCTAATTTCAGGTAATGGGACTTAGTTAGGCTTATGGAACCTTAATCTGAAGAAACATCTCTAAACCATATTTTCTTATGTTAATGTTTGGAATGGTTAACCTCTTATATTTAAAATATTTTTCCTACTACGTTCTTAATGGACCAAGATCGGTATGTTATGCACACACACACACACATCGATCATCGTGTGTGTGTGTGTAGGCATTTGTTTGTTTCATAGGAGGATGGGCTGCCAAGCCAGAGGGAATGTGTTGCATGTACGCTTCCAATATCGCTTTTATTGGATTTTAATTTAATTATCATTTGCTCTCGCGTGAATTTCTCACTTCAAATACGTGGCAGACAACTCTGTTTAGTCTGTCAACCTCAGTTATCTTACACACACACACACGCACACACACACGTATGGCCTGTATACCATTAGTCTATTATGCTGGCCTAATGTTCTTTCACGAGGCGCTTTCCGATATTGTGAATTGTGTGACCGAATCATCATTTATGAATTAAAATTTTCACAGTTGTTCATTGAACTCTGTTGGAAGAGTAAAAAAGATTTAGAATTATTAATTTTCTATTAAATAGAAAGTGGCAAATGGGATTTGTGTGTGATGCTTCTAACCAATAGTATTGTGTAAGCGTTTTCAAGCAGTTATTACGGATGAAATCTCATTTCTATAGTAATTTCATATAACTCCCTCCTTGTGTACAGTACTTCTGTACTGGTACACAGTAACTTATGCAAGTTGTAGAGTGTATAACAATCAAATAAATGCACAGCTATCATTTAGGTAATAATAATAATAATAATAGGATGTACTGCTGTTATGCTAAGTTCAGATTAATTAATTATTATCTATCTATTCTATCTTATTATTAACGCAGTTTAGGCCTACACAAATATTAATTTGAAACAATTCGTTAAGAATTCGAGGTATAGGCAAGCGTCCCTCCCATTTACCATTTTATAAGCTTAACTATTCAATGTATTTTAGGCCCATAGACGATTTATAAGGATCTTTCAGTCTCATTACGTACTTATCTCTCTCGTCTGTCGTGCAAGAATGTTTGCACGCCAACTCAGTACGATACTACTGCGTGACTCTGCATCGCGAAGGTAATTTTACAACTACCTAACGCTTTTGTTTGAGAACGAGCAAAGGTTCGAATCTAGTCAGTTTCAGATTATTATTGTTTTGGGGGAAGGGCAAGAGAGAGACGGGGGTGATTGGTGTTACGGCGTTTTGTGGGATTTTGTACGCCTTTCTTTCCCGCCTCGTACGGTAATAAATATCTGGCTGTTCTCCCCATCGTGTTTGTGCGTGCGTGCGATGATGATGAAGTGTGTGTGTGTGTGCGCGCGCGCGTGTTTTTCGAGAAAATGAAAGTGGACCAGTTGGTTGGTTGGTTGGTCGAGAATAGGGAATGAATAACTTGGACGTGATGCGGGAAGAAGAGATGTAGGAGGAAGAACCGGTAATTTCGGGTTATTCCCTCCGGTCTTTCAGCAGACAAGGAGAAGATACAACCGTAATGATGTGCCTGCCTGTCAGTCGGCTTATATGTATAGGCTTACCTCCCTGTTTGTATATCAAATCTAGGCTTTCGTTTTAGTCTGACTTATCATTGTATTGGTGTTTTTCACTATTGTTTCGCGAACACCGCTTCCCGTTAGATTATCGAGGTTGGATCATCAATAGTTGGGTGAAGTGACCTTCTTCCCCTCCCCTTCCACTTCCTCAAGCGTTCCGATGATGTAGAGATCCTTAGATGGTTCTGGTCCCACGTAAAGCTTCCCCCCGACACACTCACTACCTTTCTCGTTACAAAGGAGCCTTGAAACAACTTCATCAAACGCTATTATTAAAATTGTGATAAGTAACTTTGGGTAAAATATAATTGCGAATGATGTATCGCCCCGTCTAATGATTACTTTTAAAGACTTATTTAAAAAGCTTAACTATGATTCGTTAGTCATAAAATGGTAATTTTTTTTTGTCTTTTCAGACATTCCTGATATACCTGAAGATATTCGAAATTTGAGGTCGTTGCAGGTGGCTGATTTCAGCAGCAATCCTATTCCCAGGTGAGTCTCGTTTAAGGGTACCAAACACCCGACGTGTATCTTCGTCACTAATCGCTATCGTTTCACCAAAATACTGTGTGATTTCACCTTCGCTGTTCACGAAATTTACAATGAAGATTTTCTTGGTAAGGGCCCAAAACGCTAATAAGACCCCCATCGAGGGTGTATATATATATTATATATAGGCCTAAGAAAGAAAAATAAAATAGTGTACTGTACTGTAGTTTATGTAGTCTTTTTTAAAGATTAAAATAAAAATTGGTGTAAAAATGGTGAAGATAGTGAAGACCGTCTACATCCATTAGATAAGCCAAGAGGAGGTTTCGACAAAAGTTGGCAAATCTTTTGAAACTGTTCGTTGCGTTTTGACGACGTTCTCGAAGTTAGGCCTAACCCTGACGATGTCGACGACGACGACGACGGAGGGACGGGGAATTCGCGAGCATTACCCCCCTCCTCCTCTTTAACGACAATGACGCGACGTGTAAATGGTCGTGCAAGTTGAAAAGGGCGTTAACCTTTCTTAATACAAACAGTGCTCTTATTGAGTCGTCTTTAAACGCAAGAACCCGACCCCTTTTCCCTCCCACTATCGTTAAATTTCAAAGAGTTGGACAACTTCATACTTCAAGATAACCACCCCTCTTTTTTTTTTTTTTTTTTGGTAGGCCTGCTCGTGTTTACAGTATAGCGACTCTCTCTCTCTCTCTCTCTCTCTCTCTCTCTCTCTCTCTCTCTCTCTCTCTCTCTCTCTCATATATATATATATATATATATATATATAATATTATATATATATATATATATATATATATATACTGGGTGATTACAAATGATCTCCCGATTTTAAACATTTATTATGAAAAACTAACAAAGCTACAGCGAAAAGCAAGATACCGTATACAAATAAAGAATATTTTAGGGTATTTTTATTCGTGATATTGAGCACGTCAGAGGTAGCCCTAAAGTTAACGTGTTTTGTGCTCTTACCGCCGGGAAAGTGTATCGTCCATTCTTCTTTGCTGGACAAACAATTAACGGTATCATTTATCGCGATATGCTACATCTGTGGCTGATACCCCAGCTGCTGGAGGACAAAGCTGATGTGTGGTTTCAGCAGCATGGTGCGCCACAATGAGGTTACAACATTCCTGAATGAGCAATTGCCTGATCGTTGGATCGGGCGTCGGGGGCCCATTCCTTGACTGGCTCGTTCGCCCGATCTAACCCCCGTTGACTACTTCCTCTTGGGCTATGTCAAAAATGAAGGTCTTGTTCCACCAATGACAACAGCTTTGGAACATGTGAAGGAAAGGATACGCGAGGCTGTTCGAAAAGTTCAGTATGATATGGAGGGAAACAATACCACTGATGTCTGCAGAACCACAAAAGGAGCTCGTATTGAACTTCAATAGCTTGTAAATAAAACTTTTTGAGTTCTTCTTTATTTGTATAACTTGCTTTTCGTTGTAACTCTGTTAGTTTTTTCATAATAAATGTTTAAAATCGGGAAGATCATTTGTAATCACCCGGTATATATAATATGCTCCCGGAAAAAAATTCGGCGGGCAACAATTGCTTTAAAAGGGAATTCCAGAGAAACAGATAAGTACTAGGTTCTCATATATATATATATATATATATACACACACACACTGTCGTGCGCACCTTTCTTTTTCTTAGTACTGCACAACTTTATTTCTTTTAAAACTTCTGACACCATTTAACTAGTGCCCAACCCGTTTATTTATTTATGGTGCTGGACACACTTTTAATTATGTTAATTCACTTCACTGACACCCTTTAATTCTATTTCAAATTATTTCTTACGCGCGTGTGCTTTGCGTTCAGGATGACTCGACCTATCCAGACGGATGGCCCTTTAAATTGATAGACGTAAGTTCCTTCGGCTTTCCAGAAGCCTACTTTGAATGTTAATTCACCTCAGCTAACAAGAGAGGCCTATTGCAAGGTATCGAAAACAACATACGCCCTCTTATAAAGTTTATTAAATATTACTCGAAACAGTACATGAATTTAGGAATTTATTCTGAAGTAAATTTATCAATTTCTGTACAATGCAATCCAATTTTAAATTCAAAGACAAAGTTCACAGATATCTGAATTTAAGTAATTTATATAGAGGGGCTTTATATTTTAGTAACAATAAAACTTATAACGAGAAATGAAGTGGTCGAAATCGACCATGAAATTTGAAGAATTATTCTACTTGCCTGCAGATGACAAATTTCTCTCAATTGTGCTGCGTGCGGACCGCAGATTTACGGTCCGCCCGAAAGCAAAACGACAATCTACCAAATAACGGGACTTACTGCCGAACCCAAATTGACGGGTTCCGTAAACTAGGGCCCAGACGTACCCCGTTTAGCATTTAATTGGAGTCAAATTAAATTAATGGAAAGTTCACAAAACTCTTGGTCCGTTGGTTAACATTAATTAAGATCCAATCAAGTTCTCGGTTACGGTCGCTAACAATAAAATTCTTATACACAAGTTTCCGCGTATACGAATGAAATACAAGTTCTTATACAAAAGTTCGCGTAAACGAAGGCGATTCAAACTTTAAGTTCAATCGTTACCAAGTTATTTCGATTTAAAAATTTCTATTTCACCACAAGGCTGACGAATTATTTGAGCCACTGCTAACTTTCGGAGGAACGTCTACAACTGATTTGACTCTCAAAGTTCCACCTCAGAATTACAAAAACTCCTCCCTTTGGTGTCTAAAGGGCCTATCAAAACCAGTTTCATTACATGACATCATTCGTACAAAAATTACTGATCTTCTATTGGCTCTAATCTCAACTTTGTTAAATTCTACGCTCCGCCTTTCTTAACGAAATTTTTAAATTAAAATTTGAAAATTTAAATTGAAATTTTAAAATTTAAAACAAAACTTTTAAATTTCGCTCGAGGGTTTACCTCAAGCGAAACCACTATAAACAAAAGTGACAGCTTACAAGGTTCCAAATGGAAACAGACTCTTAAGCTATAACTGCCCTTTGACTTCTACCATAAATCTACCCAAGACTGTCAAACAATAAGTTCTCTTCTCCGATTACACACTCAGCCTTTGGTCGGTGTTCATTTTTAAAAGATTTAAATTTTCACGCGAAATTAAATCAATTTCAAAATCCCCCCCCCCCCCCCCCATGAGAATCTGAATTAAAATAGAACAACCGTTAAGCAATTTGAAACACACTAATTCATTCGTTCATGAATATTTATAAATCAAAACACCTTGCTTTTAAAGATGTACACAACGAAACCTTAAACTAAAATTTCTGCATCTATTTTACAAAAGATTTCGGCATGCCATTTTGATGGTTACAACAACACACATTTTAACTGCAAACAACACACAGTATAATTAATGTAAAGAACGACGCTTGTGTAGAAGAACGTTCCGCACAAGATGAGGGAGAACGAACAAATGAAAAATGAGGTAACCACCCGGGAATCGAACCCGGGATCTTCCGATTGCCGGTCAGATATGCTATCCACTACACCATGGGCCTCGATTAATCAGAAGTCGTAATTCTCCTACATACGAGCAGAAACCAATGCTCTGAGGGGGCACCTTAGCATGCCGTACATATATATACATTTTAACTGCAAACAACACAGTATAATTAATGTAAAGAACGACGCTCGTGTAGAACGTTCTTCTACACAAGCGTCGTTCTTTACAACAATGCCAGGAAAACAATACAAGAAAAACTGGAGAGTATCGATAAGGAAATACAAACCCTGATTAAGGGCCATACAGAGGGGGAAGAGGAAAAGGCGGTAGAAGCAATAAAGGAAAATCCAAAATACTTCTACAGCTATGCGAAAAGGAAAACAAAAACGCGCGATACCATCGGGCCCTTAAGGAAAGGAAATAATGAACTAACAGACGATCGAAAAGAAATATCTGAAACATTGAGAGCCCAGTATGAATCGGTCTTCAGTGCCGCAAAAAGTGACAAAGTGATACCTGACATAGATGCATTCTTCGAAGAGAAATTGCGAGGAGAATGTATAACAGACTCATTTTATCCCAGAAGATGTAGCGAGAGCTATAGGACACATGAAATCACATTCAGTTGCAGCTCCGGACAAATGGAACGCACTGTTGATTAAAAACTGTAAAAATGAAATAGCTACACTCTTATACTGGATATGGAGAAGATCCCTAGATACTGGGGGAATACCGAGCATTTTGAAAAGAGCTAATATTGTTCCAATAAATATAGGAGATAGATAGATCTCAAGCAAAGAACTATAGACCAGTGTCATTGACGTCCCACACACCAAAATATTTGGAAGAATAGTCAGAGAGAAAATTTACGACTTCTTGGAGACACTGGAAAGATTTAACGAAAATGAGCACGGATAACGATATCCTAGATGCATTTGAAGGCAATGAAAACTATGATGTCATATACACAGATTTTCATAAAGCTTTCGACAAATGGGAATAGCAGGCAAAGTTGGAAAATGGATCTACAACTTCCTCAGAGAACGTCTACAGGTCATCAAAATTCAAAGTGTATCATCATCAGAATCAGAAGTATGCAGCTCAGTACCACAAGGTAGAGTACTGGCCCCACTCGTGTTCATTATCATGCTAACAGACATAAACAGCGGAGTTAATAGCAACAGTATAGTAACATCCTTTACGGACGATACAAAGATCAGCAGAAAAATCGGCGATGCAAATAAAGTGCAGCCCTTGCAGAGGGACACGAGCAAAATATGCAAATGATCAGAAGACGAAAATATGACTTTTAACACGGAGGAATTTCAGTTCTTGAGATATGGCAGAAATGAGAAACTTAGACTACATAAGTAGTATGCCTGCAAAATGGGAGCGCAATGCAATGTTGATCAAATGTTGCAAATGGGGGAGGGGGTTTAGCCACCAAGCTGCTGAAGGGGGAGAGGGGGTTGGTCCGGGAGAATGACCTCCCCCAAAAAGGGGTACCCTACCCTAACCTGACCTAGGAAGGTAACCTCAAAGAGAGAGAGAGAGAGAGAGAGAGAGAGAGAGAGAGAGAGAGAGAGAGAGAGAGAGAGAGAGGAGAGGAGAGGAGAGGAGAGATCTTTTCGCAGGCATATCTCATCGCAAAATCGCATACTGACGCTCGGCTCAGGGTTGCCAGATAAATTTCATAAAAAGTAGCATAAAATTTCGAAAAAGTAGCCAATTTTGTCAAAGTAGCCCAATCTAGAAATTTATTTATAAAATGTCAACAAATACAGATAATGCGATTATTATGGATTTAATTTACTTACTTTTATATTTATAGGGCTTCTTTACTTTTTGAAATTAAAATTCCAAAGTGCTGAGTATTTCTTCGTCCTCTTCACTATGTCCTTTTTCATATATGCTTGAAGTATAGTGCAGCATGGCTTCAGTAGGAGTAAAATGAAGCAGCAAATATTTTGTTCCTCTGGTGTCATTTTGAGTCTTAGAATTGAAGAAAGGAGATTCAGCCCCATCCGATTTCGTAGTTTAGTTTTGGTTGATGTTACCCTTGAGAACACTCTTTCAACTGTGGCATTACTTATCGGTAAGCTAAAGGCAGTTAATGCAAACTTTGACAATTCCGGTAGTACCAGTTCACCTGCTGCATTTTTTATTGTCGCTGCCTTGCTCCAAAATATAGACCCATCAGTAAGGATTTCTCCGGAAATAATTATTGCCCAATCAAGAGTTAATAGTTTGCGCCACTGGTCTTCTATTTCTCGATCTGCGATTGATCAGCGAAAATTAATGGAAGAGCCGAAAAAGATGGACGAGTACGACTAAGCAAATGTTTGGGGAAATATTTTTAATTTTTTTAAGGGTTTCAATGTTTCCGGGGATACGAGCCGAAAGTTCTTTGCATGCTCTTTTTAAAAAATTTAGACACTGATTTTGTACCTACTGTGGTAGCTTGTTCTTGAGAAAAAAACTTTGAATGCTATATTGCATCTGCATACTTGAACAATGGTTTATATATAATGACTTTTTGAACTCTACAATTCATACATTGACAAACAAACAATAACTGATAAAGTCTGTATATTAAAAAATACGCCAGCAAAAAATGGCCATTTAGGTGACACTGCTGGCTATATTACTTACTAGCTCGAAGCGATCTGTATAATACAAGTGTAATAAAATTACTAAAATAATCTTGCAATTTGTTAATCTTCAGAAGTAATATACGAAACAGGTATACTCTGGTATAGAAAGCATTTCCCTAAGTGAGATTTGTCTGAAAATATATTATCTCACAAATCAAAAACTTCCGCCTGAAACAGAAAAGTAGCAGATAATCATAATAGGTAGCCCAAAAAGTTTTTGAAGTATCCCAAATTACAAAAAAAGTCGCCAATACCTTTCAGAAGTAGCCCAATTGGCTACTTGCAGCCCAATCTGGTAACCCTGGCTCGGCTCTTAACCTCAGCAGTTGGCTCAGAAGTCTTAATCAACCAGTTGGCTTAATCTGGCTTAGAAGGCGTAAATGGCATGTTTAGAAAGGAGTGTGTGTATATATATATTAGTGGTGGACCGGATATCCGCATCATTTTTAACATCCGCATCCACACTTCTGACTGCGGATATTACCTCTAATAAATTATGCAATTTACAATTAAATTAGCTTATAAAGTAGCTTATAAGGCCCCAATCATGCACACTTCATGTAAAGTATTAATTATTAATGAACAAACAAATATATGAACCTCAAAATGGTAACACAGAAAATTGAATGAAACTTGTTTCATTGAATTTTCTGTGGCTGAAACTCTTGAGAAAGTTATTATTTTTATCATAATGAAAACATTAATATTAATTTTAATTCTTATGCATTGCCTGCTATAATAGTAATATCACAGAATTTGAAAAATTGTCATATATTCATAATTGTATGTTATATTGATAGATTAACCAAATATCCGAATCCGCGGATATTGAAATTAAAGATCCGCAGATGTTGAAAAACTGACATCCGGTCCACCACTAATATATATATATATATATATATATATATATATATATATATATATATATATATATATATAATAACCTTTGGTTAGCTTCCGCCCGAATTGTTCATTCTGACGAAGGTCAAGCTTTTCACTACACCTTAGACCTACAGTTTAACGTGGAATCCGAACCACGCTCCATCAGCAGCCCTGCGTCTTAACCACTAGGCCACGTAGGGCATGACTCCAGATTCCTGGGATCTTGGGAGCATTGCTCCAGTAAATTTGACCATGAGAAAAAGTAAATTTGGGTTTGGGTTTTGTTCATCTGCTAGACGTTATGCAATTTTTTTGCGTGTACGTTCTTGTACAAACCAATTTTTTTAAATTACAAATTTAGTTATTTTAAGTTTAGTTGGTAATTCCATATTTAACAATTATTTTTATTTTTTGTTAAGCTTCAATGTTTTGATAATTAAAATTTTATTAAAACGTATATTTTTTTAATATAAAATTATCAGGATTGGACTATGTTCCATTGATCTCGGCCAGGTTTGATAAATTGGCCAGATAATTACTTGTGCGGTTTTAAGTAATCCACCATGACTCTAGAATTGAAAAGTTTAGTTAAGTTTAAACTTACTTTTACTTACTTTAACTTACCTACTTTTACTTACTCTTCCTTACTTTTACTAAGTTTAAAGCACTTACTTTTACTTACTTTCATTGTACTATATTTACTTACTTTTACCATTCTATATTTACTAACTTTTACTTATTTTGTATTTTTTCAGGTAGTCAATAATCAATAATGGATCCTAATATTGATGAAGTTGGAGAGAAAAGTGAGGGTGTTAAAAGGGTTACTTTTGTGGTCAATGCAAGAACAAATATTCAAAGAAGCAAAACTGGGAGGAACATTTTAATTCCCCAAAAAAATATTTGTTACAATACAAGAGGTCCCAGAGTTTGGGCCCACAGCTTAGATATTGCAGTAAAGAAATACCAGGATGAAGTGCAGCAAAGAGATACGGCAAAGCAGTCATTTAGTTTGTTCACAAAATGTGCTAGTGCTAGACCTCAGAAAAATGAACCAACTTCATCAACTGCTAATCTAGAAAATGAAACTTTTTCACTAGATGTTTCACAGTCTGAAGAAAGTGCTTCTCCTCCACCTAAGAAACAAAAGGTAAGTGAGGAATCTGCGCATCAGACTAACAAAACTGCTTTAGAGGAATTTGAAAATTCCCAAATCCAGAAGACATTGAATGCAATTTTGCGCCTAACAAAAGAAACTCACCAAGCTGTTGTGGTTAATAAAGAGAAGAGTCAAAATATGCCTTCAAGTTCAAGTGTTGCATCCAAATCTAATAAAGCAAAAAGCAACAAATTTGACATTTCCATAGCCCATTTAAGCAAGTGTAAATCAATACATTGCTGCTGCAATGAATAAATAAACTTAAGGTGAGTTATAAACTGTACATTATTGTATTATTATGTTTAGCTAAAACAATTTGTAATTGGTATGTCGTCAATTCAAGAGTTTACTATCATTAACCTATCTAGTGGTGTAAGGGGAAAAAAAGTAAATTCAGAGCTGTGCTCCAGTAAATTTTTTCAAATCTGGAGTCATGACGTAGGGTACCCATTTATCTACCAACCACTTTCTTTATTGTGTGGAAGGATGAACAGCTGGGTTTTGCTGCGCGCCGGCTGCCGTCGGGTCTCGAACCCGGGGCCGATGGATTCGCTGACTACATCACCGAGGCACGCACACACACACACACACACACACACCACACACACACACACACACACCACCACACACACATGAGATATATGCTACAAATGAAATAGAAAATATATTAAAATTACTTGAAACTCCAGCAACAAATATTCTAATTTTCGGAGATTTTAATTTCCCATTCATATCATGGAAGAAAAATGAAATACTATATATAATAGAAATACTATGTATAATAGAGACTGAAACCAAACCTATAATACTGAAACATATTCCAGAGAGACTCAAACTAGAGAGGAAACTTGGCGAAATAGAAATGGACCTAAAGCAAACATTCATACATAAGACAAACGAGGAGGAAAACAAGGTACAGAAAACATAAAAAATAACCCCAAAATACTTCTACACTTTTGCGAAAAGGAAAATGCAGTGTAAGGAGAGTATTGGACCGTTGATAGACGGGGAGGCCGAATACACAAATGACCCGAAAGAAATAAGTGAACTGCTTAGGGAACAATTTAAATATGTGTTTAGCACCCCTAAGTCCGAGATGGAAGTAGAAAACCCAGACGAGTTTTTCGACATTGATACAGATCATCCAAGAACAAATCCCGGCACAAACCTATTAATGGACTTAGTTCACGGAAGGAGATGTAATTACGGCCTTATCACAGATGCGAGACAATTCAGCGCCAGGGCCAGACACATGGAGTGCCACATTTCTGAAGAAATGCAGAGAGAGTATTGCAAAACCGCTATACTTACTATGGAGGAAATCACTCGACACCGGACAAATTCCACTCCCCTTAAAGAACGCGAACATTGCCCCCCTATTTAAAGGTGGTAACAGAGCAATGCCCAAAAATTATCGGGCAGTGGCTCTCACCTCACATTATAAGTGTTTTGAACGCATAATTAGAGGCAAAACTACCTACTACCTACAAGAAAAATACTTATACAACCCAAATAAACATGGCTTCAGGGCGGGTAGATCATGCCTGTCACACAGTGTCACAGCTACTAGACCACCAGGAGAAAATATTAGGAACATTGTGTTGAGGACAAAACATTGGTGCAATATATACTGACTTTGCTAAAGCCTTCGATAAGTGTGACTGGAATCACAGCACACAAACTTAAGGATACAGGAATTACTGGAAAGCTAGGAAGGTGGATATTTAATTTCTTGACGCAAAGAACGCAAAGAGTGGTGGCAAACTGAGTTAAATCGGAAGTCTCGGAAGTCGTGAGCTCTGTCCCACAAGGGACAATATTAGCTCCCTTGCTGTTCATAATAATGATTGCAGATATTAAGGACAGTATTGTATCATGCTTCGCAGATGACACAAAGATATATAAGGAAATATTGAACGAAGATGACATAAGAAAACTACAAAACGACATTGAAACATTATTCCAGTGGGCTGAAGACGACAATATGAAGTTCAACGAAGAAAAATTCCAACTTCTAAGATATGGTAATAACAAAGAGCTGCACAAAAAAAGGCACAAAACTCTGCAAGCCAAACAGATAACACCAAATCCACAAGTTAGGGATCTTGGAGTAATAATGTCGTTGGATGCAGAATTCAGAGAGCACTAAAAATCAAAATCACAACGGCTAGAAAAATAATGGGAATCACTGGAGGAGCTTCCGCAGCAGAAAAGCAAACATCATGCTCAAATTATGGAAGAGTCTAGTCCTACCAATAATTGAGTATTGCTCAGTACTCACAAGCCCACACAGAAAAAGAGACATTGCGAGCATTGAAGCTATACAAAGGACTTTTACGTCTAAGATAGAGGAAACAGAAGGTGAAGACTACTGGTCTCGACTACAATCCCTGGAACTCTACTCTCTTGAAAGAAGGCGCGAACGGTACACAATAATATACATATGGAAAATACTTGAGGGCTCTGTCCCTAACCTTAGAAATGAAATAGAAACAAACTGGAATGAGAGAAGAGGCAGATTTTGTACGGTCCCAGCTGCGGTGGGACAAGGAGCCATGAAAACGAGGATGGAAAATACCCTCAGAATACGGGGTCCAAAGCTTTTCAATGTCCTACCAAAAGAAGTGAGGAATCTCCAACACACCGACCTGAATAACTTCAAGAACCAGCTGGACAGATTCTTGTGCAAAGTCCCTGACCAGCCATGCGTGGCTGGCTACGAGGGCAGGAGGAGATCAGAGAGCACTTCCCTCCTTCAAGTCCCGCAAATGAGGCGGGATGCTGCAGAGGGGTCGACCACAGGTCGATCCTGAACCGTCATTCAAACTCAACAAAAGTAATACCTTTGGTTAGCTTCCGCCCGAATTGTTCATTCTGACGAAGGTCAAGCTTTTCACTCCACCTTAGACCTACAGTTTAACGTGGAATCCGAACCACGCCCCATCAGCAGCCCAGCGGCTTAACCACTAGGCCACCTTGGGTACCCATTTATCTACCAACCACTTTCTTTATTTTCTGGAAGGATGAACAGCTGGGTTTTGCTGCGTGCCGGCTGTCGTCGGGTCTCGAACCCGGGGCCGATGGATTCGTATTCAGCGACGCTAACCACTACACCACCGAGGCGCTGGTGTGTGTGTATATATATATATATATATATATATATATATATATATATATATATATATATATATATATATATATATGGGATGAATTTCACAATTAAACACGTGAAATGAATGAATGATGTAAACCACAAGGAAAAGAAAAATGATTCCAAGGCCTTTCGTGTATTCAGAAGTACACCAGATGAGGTGTACTTCTGAATACACGAAAGGCCTTGGAATCACTTTAATTTTTCCTTGTGGGTTTACATCATATTATATATATATATATATATATATTATATATATAATATATATATATATTATATATATATGTGTGTGTATATACTGTACAGTATATATATGGTGAGAGTAGATCATGCTGGCCTGAGCCCCAGAAAGAAAAAGTTAGTGAAACACACACACACACACGTATATAAACAGATGCATACAAGAAGAATTATTCTATCCCAATAGCTAAATATATACGAGCATGCATTCCTTAGAATAACTACGACACAACCCCCGAAATACATATGCCATCCTTAGACTACCTCGCAATCAACCATCAACACAGCATCACCACCACCATTAGACCGATAAGGTCTCTAAAAACGACCCAATTAATAGACAAAGCCATTAAACAAAAACAAAACTCGCAAAGAGGTCCCAAAAATAGAATAAAGGGTGTCGGGAAATGATTGCCCCCCCCCCCCCACTGTACAGAAGAAACTGAAAGGAATAGAAAAAAACACTTGTTTTAATATCGGGTGTTGCCCCCATTTGCAGCTCTGACGGCCATTAATCGACGGGGGTATGATCCCAGAAGTGTCTCAAAGAGATCGGTATCATGACTCATTTCTTTAAGGACTTCGTTGATCTTTGCAGTCATAATTTCTGTTGAATACCGATTCTGAATGGGTTGTTCCAGCATTAAGGACTCCACCCGATCCTTCATGATGGATCCGACATGTTCACAGACATTAAGATCGGGAGAATTGCCAGGCCATTCATTATTTCCGAAAAAATCAATGTTATTGTCCTTAAGCAGTTGTTGAGTCGCAAGTGCTTTCATACAGGGGGCTTTGTCGTGAAGAAAGGTTGCCTGTTCAACATCCAAACACACTCGGGGTCTTTCAAAAACGGAATTACATGTTGGGCTAAAATTACATTTCGAAAATAAGGCCCATCCCAACTGGTTCCTCTTGGTTTGATAACCCAGATGAGCTTCCGAATAGAGAACATAATGAAAACACCCACACATGCTGGATTTTTTACTATTTCTCGATACTTCTGGTCGTCTGGGACTTCATCAGGAGTTGTTGCCCAAACCCGATCATTCTGAAAATTTGGTTTTCTGGAGACATAAACGAAGAATTCATCGCTGACAACCAAGTGAAGGAAATCGTCTTCCGTCCATTCCTCAAGATAATCACAAAACCATAGCCGATCTTCAATATTAAGATCACTCTTCCGTGGCTTAGCTATTTCATGCCAAGCACTCAAGCCTTGGCGAACTCGAAATTGATGCACAAGTTGCCGATTGACTATCTTACCACGACGGATAAGTATCTCTTTCGCTACCTCAGAGCAGCTCTTCTTTCGGCGCCGTGATGCAGCAAGCACAATGTCTTTCGATTCTTGAGATAATTTCTCCGGTCTTCCTCCTCGAAATTCTGTTTCACAATCTTCAGGATTCTTATTCCAATTCCTTTTGACAAAGTCTTCTGATCTTTTTAATCTCTCAGCCACCCAGTGTCGAGTTATGAAAGTTGCACCAGCTTCCTTTGCTTCACGAAATGTGACAGCTCGAATGCGGTCAAGAACTCGCTTTTTCTCTGAATCGTTCAAAATAGATGATGCCATGGTTTCTGTGGGGAAAAAAATGGTAAGAATTAAAATCACAGGAATAGAATATAATGGTTTTTATTCAGATTTTAACGCTCTTTCAAGTGGTCTCGCCAGTTTTTATCTAGCTATTCTAGTTTTTGCTCTACAGGGGGGGGGGGCAATCATTTCATGACACCCCGTATATTCTATATTTTTGGGACCTCTTTGCGAGTGACCCGTTGCCCACGTCAAGCTAGCATCATGAAAGAGAAAAAACTGTAGTATTTGTCATTTACCATTACTTATTCGGACTATAATGGATTTAATCTTCCTAAAAGAGTTCCTTGTTCCATGCACGGTCTGTGTGTATCATAAAAAACCTCAGGGAACCATTCTGAGTTCATTCCCATATATATATACAGGGTGGGCCGAAAGTCTGGATCCATAGGAAAATATTTATTTTAATACATAAATTACAACAAATGGTAAATACTTAAAATGAATATCAACTTTAACTCGTAAATGCGTATCCGTGATACTGTACAGTAGTTCGTACTCCAGTATAAATACTCAAATACTTTTTTTATTTCAGCCCAGAAATGGCTTCGAATCTAACAACAGAAGACCGGGTAGAACCTGTGCTCATGTACGCAAGACAGGGTGCTACACACAGAGAAGTTGCTACCGAATTCAATAGAAATCATCCTGATAAGCATCCAGTAACACATGCGACTGTTGGCAAGTTGTTTAAACGTTTCAAAGAAACAGGAAGTGTACATGATCGACGGCGTTCTGGTCGTCCAAAAACTGCAACTGATGAAAATACCTCTGCAATGGTATGTGAAACTTTAACGAATAGTCCAGTAAAGTCAACAAAAAGATTATCAAATGAAACACGCATCTCGAGAACGTCAATTCGAAGAATTATTAAAAATCATAAATTCCATCCCTAAGTGTCTCGATGTCAGAGGCCGCCAATTTGAGCATTTGTTATAATTTGTTGTTTATACTGGAGTACGAACCACTGTACAGTATCACGGATACGCATTTACGAGTTAAAGTTGATATTCATTTTAAGTATTTACCATTTGTTGTAATTTATGTATTAAAATAAATATTTTCCTATGGATCCAGACTTTCGGCCCACCCTGTATATATATTATATATACATATATATACATATATATATACATAAATATATACATATATATATACATAAATATATATATATATACATAAATATATATATATATATATATATATCAGTGGCGACTCGTGACATTTTTGTTCAGGCATGCAATGTTATGGAATGGAAGAAAAACATCCGCCTAACCCTCTTGCCCAAACTTTGCATATTGTTTACATAGAACTTAGCAAGTTAAAGGTGTTTTACAAACTTTTGGGGACCTCTTTGAAGGAAAGTTCATTTAATGTTAGGCTTAAATATGCGAACAAAAAATTAGACATATTTATATATAGTAGTTACCGAATTGATCTAAAGAAAAAGATACAAATTTAAAATTTACCTTAAATAATTGTGAAGCATTATTTGAATTGAAATTCTGCTCTCCTAGTTTTCCTGCAAAATTCTTCGATGACCAAATTGTAAAAGTACTCTCGATTCTCCATAAGCTTCTTGAGGAAATTTTTTTCAATTGAAATTAAGGCAAGATTAGATAGCCTTTCTTCACTTTGGGAACTCCGTAAATAACTTTTAATTCTTTTAAGCGCAGAAAATGATCGCTCAACACTTGCTGTCGATATTGGTATAGTTAGAATCAAATTCGTCAATTTAATATTTCCTTAAGACCTTTGTGCATTTCGCTTTCCAGTAGATATTTTAGGAGCTCAGCAACATTCTTTTTGGCAAAAGATTTGTGCGAATATAAAACACACAATTCAGAACGGAAACGAGGAAACTCAAAAAATGAATTGTAGCTTCTTTTCAAAGATTCAAAAGCTCTCTCTGGGAAAGTAACATCATAGAACTCGTTTTTTGCAATCTAAAAGCTCAATGAATTCCAATTTTTCCATTGAACTGAAACGCTCTTTCATTTGAAGAAGTATATTATCGAATATTTCATGAAATAGTTGACTATACTTCTCTTGGGAGAAAGACTCTGTTTCCTTTTACATACAGGTTCACCACATCTTTCTGTTATCAAGTCCCACATATCTGCAAATTTTGTATCCCTTATTTGTTTGATTTTTTTCATAGTGCTTTCAACGGTGATTGAGCTATACACAATATCCATAGATTTTGTTTGCAGCACATTAAATAGATATTCAGTAAAAGGAAAAATTGAAGAAAATACTTCTAATAAAAAATTTAAATCGAAAGTATCGATACCAGCAAGCAATCCGCGTGCACTATTTTTTGTTTTTTCATCAAATTTCTTTGGGTTTTCAAGAATGCTTTTTAAAAGATCTATTATATCTTCTTTATTTTCCTTAACTCTTTCAACTAGACGAGATGAATAGTTCCACCGCGTTGGAGCCAGTTTAGGGAAACGCTTTCCAACAACTTTGTCAAGCATTGAAGTTCACTTAGTTGAACTGCTGAAAAATGATGACAAACTTCCTAATACTGAAAAAAAATTATTACATTCGGAAATTTCAGCGACAGCTTGGGATAAAACAAGGTTAAGTTTATGGGCGTAGCAGTGAAGAAAAATAGCCTCTGGTACAGTTTCTCTAATCTTTGTTTGTACTCCATTAAGATCGCTCCCCATAACAGCACACGTCGTAGGTTTGAGCAACTAATTTTTTCAAACAGCCCAGTTCACCTAGTTGCCTTATAGATAAATCAGAAATCGCTCCTGCACTTCTATCATTGCTGACGTCATTGAATTTTATAAATCGTTCACAAATCTCTCCATGTTTATTAACATAACGAACAACAGTAGAGAGTTGAGAAAAACAGCTGACATCAGATGTTTCATCTAATAAAATCACCACATACATGCAGTCGATAAGCTCACGTTTTATTTGTTCTAACATAACTGCACTAATAGATTGAATTATGTCATTCTGAATAGCAGATGATGTTCCCTTAAAAACAGTCGCAGTTTTTAAATGGTTTTGAAGCTTTTCATCGAATTCTCCCATACAAAATACCAATTCAATATAGTTACCCCTATTGTCAGCGTTTTCTTCTTCATTGTGACCGCGAAATGCTAATTCTTGCCTACCTAAAAAAACATGTTATCCTAATCAAACGTTTCAAAATTTCTCGATTCTTATTAACTTCTTCGTTATGTCTGGAAATGGCAACTGATTTCTGCTTGTCGAGTATTAAATCAATTCTTTCTGACTTTCCAAATGTTTTAAGATCAACAAATGCATTTATGTGAGCAAGAGATTTTTCATGGCGAGAAATTGCAGTATGTAAATTGTTTAAATCGTCGTATCCACGACTAACAGAATTCCACACAGAGTTATCTCTTGAAAATAGGAAACGACCAACAGTACAATTTGTTATTTGAAATATTTCCACATAACCAGGGAACATCATCATACAGCTTAGGATTAAATTTCCTAGTGAAGCCTTTATTTTCTTTGCTTAAATTCAAATGTGGAATCGGTCTGCCATTATTCAATATGCGCTTTTTCTCATCAAAAGAAGTGAGTAAAATCTTCTAGTCTTCAATTGATTAAACACATCGTCAGTCATTATGGGCACTACAATGCTATAATTTATTTAACTGATTATCCAAAATAACTAAAGCACAAAAGGGAACACCGAACACAAGTGGGTGCTTGCGGCTGTGGTACTGGAAAGAAGCCTTGTCAGAATTGCCAGATGTTACTTTTTGGTGAATTGAATGCACCTATAAAACTGAATGCATGCCGTATTATTTTCATTAATTAAAAAAAATCAGAACAAAGCTTTTTAATTATTTTTAGTGAAAATATTAAGTAAATTTTCTAAGCATATTTTAAAACATATTGCCTTTTGAATTTAGCTATGAGGCTCAAAAAAAATATCTTATGGATAGTGAGAAGTCTCCTTAAAAAATTGCCCAAGGCAAGGCGGTGTAAACAAAATCATGTCTTATTTCACTAGACAATTAAGAACATTTTTCTGTACCCAGACTGAATTAGTGAATGCTTTAGCTACAAGTATTTCGATCTGTGTACAGAAAAATGTTCTTAATTGTCTAATGAAATAAGACATAATTTTGTTTACACCGCCCAATAGCCAGTACATGCGTGATTGAAGCCTTAGACTATTTTTAGTTTCTGAAAATTATTTTTGTCAATTATAATCCTTACTTAGATCTGAAAAGAGAACATATTTAACACATGCATTGCATGCGTTGCATTCATTAAGAAATCGCCACTGATATATATATATATATATATATATATATATACATACATACGTACATACACTATTTCATAACATTTAAGGTGGAAAATAAGATATTTTAATGGTATGCGCTGTTTGAAATTACTAGTTTATGATGATTAAAAGTTAAATTTGTATATTAAGACAGAATTTGGTTTAAATAACGCCTTGGTTTAATTAATTCCCTTGTTTGTAAAAGATGAAAGATGAAGTAGTCCTAAATTAAATTCTAGTTTTGTTTAAAAATTATATTAACAAGAAGAGCCTTCGGCTCACTGCCCTACGGGCACTGCTTATACTTTGCAAACTCGCCTCCGGCGAGGGCACCAAGGCACCGAAGTTACCCCTTTGGCGGGAGGTCATTCTCCCTCTTCCCCCAAAACCCCCTCACCCCCTTTATGCAACTTGGGGGCTAACCCCCTCCCCTATTGCAACACTTGATCAACATTGCAATTACATATATGCACTTTATTTTTTTCACTTCATGTATTTTCCGGATAATGTGCAACTTTTTTAAACTTTTTTAATTTAATTTTTTTTTCACTTTTTCATGTATTTTTTTTATTGGTATAGGGTATTTAGTTAAAATTCGGTTTAGCACCAGGAACCCAATTTTTGCAGTGAAAGTAGCTTTAACGGATGTAGAATTTGATTGCAAATCGATTTTCTTGTATAACATTTTTTGCGGAAATTCATATTTACTGAGTTATAAATTAAAAAAAAAAAAAAATAGAAAATCTGGACGATGCTGTCACTTTTCATAGATGTCCCGATGTGACGTAACATCAGCTGACCAAAATGAACCAATCAGCTATTGCAAGACGTATTTCACGTATGTGCTAACACGATTCTCGTGATGAAGACGGCGGTTGACCAGTTTGAAATCATTTGAAATTCGGTCGTCATGCAGGACGAGTGTCAACAGTGTTCTCTACCTTACTATGCGGTTATTCAGCGTTGTTGTAACAACTGTTATGGTTGATTGCAAGGTAGTCTAAGGATGACATGTATTTTGGGGGTTGTGCGGTGGTAATTCTAGTGAATGCATGCTCGTATATATTTCGCTATTGGGATAGAACAATTCTTCTTACATGCATCTATTTATATACGAAGTGTGTGTGTGTGTGCGCCCGCGCGCCCGCTTTTAACTATAATTTTTTTTCTTTGTGGGACTCAGGCCAGCATGATCATCTACTGTCTCTATTAATATATGTATGTATAATTATATATACACTAGACCGTTTCACGATTATATGGTAATTTTTCAAATTGAATTTTGATAAACGCGCACACTTTTATTTTTTTATATAAAGGAAGAAAAACAAATAGACAAAATATCATTTTATTTGAATGATAAAAAGGCACCCCTCAGATGGCACTTCTTTTACATTAATGGATAATTAGAGCAAATATAAGACAATGAAAAATATGTTTTAAAACAAAGCGACTTAAATTCTATTTAAGACAAACATTGATTAAGAATATAGGGATTTCAGTAGCTGAGGGACCTCCTTTCTCTGATTTTCAATGATTTGAAAGGCCAGTTGTCTCTCTTCCTCACTCTTTGTGAGCTTCTCATTAAACTCTGTAGCCAGTTTGACTCCTCGTTCAGCACAGTCGTTGATTACTTTGACTGCCATGACCCGATTACGGTGCTCCTCAATGTCTTCAAGTTTCTTGGGAATTTCTATTTTCAAACACTTGAAGTCTTGTGTTTGAGTTGTGACAAAACTGGTCTTGTGTTTGAGTTGTGACAAAACTGGTAATCTTTAAGTCATTGGGGTTTTGCAACATTCGGGGTCCACCTTTCTTGCCCTCACTTTTCGAGGAGGCGCGTGGTGAAGGTTGTGGAGCATTAGAACCTTATCTTCAGTCACGAGGTTTGAGAAAAAGCCAAATCCTACAAGATCCTCACTCAAGTACCAACCATGGTTCTGAAGTTTTTTGAGGGCTGTAGCACCCACTTCCTTATCAACCTGGATCTTGTAGATATGTAGCATCTTCAGGAGGGCCAAATCATTTGCTGGAGCATCAATTCCAACTGGAGATGTATACCAAGCTTGAAGATAAACTGTCACTGAAAAGGCGTTTATTCGTATCAGAGCTTGTTTTTCATGAGGGGTGAGAAGGAATTGGTTCCTAAATAAGTACATTTTTAAGGAATAGATGCCCTTTCCCATCCATCTAGCTCTGCTGTAAGCTCCTGGGTAGTGGAATCTGCTATCAGAGCCTTTATTTGTTTTAGGCATTGGACAACCAAGGAAGATAAGTGCAAGTTCTAAGTATTCCCTGTAGTCACCTCGAGTGTGGCCCTCTTGAAGTTTGGAGTTGACGAAAGAAATAAGCTTGTGTCTGTGCTTCAAGATCCAATGATCTAAAGATTCTGAGGTGAGGTCATTGGGTTCATAGGGCTTGTAATTCTGCTGATCAATGTTATCCCAACAATCTCTGAATCGATTGAATAAGGGAATTTGTGGACCCGAAGAAGAGAAAAACGTGTCAAAAACTGCAGTGATAAGAAGCTCGTGGATATGGTGGCGGCATGCCAGAAAAAGGAGTGATCTCTGAAGGGCCTTTTGGATGATGGTACAAGCCCCAGCATGGGGAATAGACAGTAATTTTTCTAATTCGCCTGCACCAGTCACAACAATGGGCATTACATCAATCTTACCCCCATGCATGGATGGAAGAAGCTTTCCATCAAAATGAATTATTAAAGGGGTATTTGGTTGGAAACTGGCTTTAATGTCTTCTCCCATCTGCATCCGTGTTGATCGCCGAGACCTGTAGATAGAGGATGATGAAAGTGTGATCTCTTCAATTTCCACTCCAGCAGCTGAAAGGGCAGGTGCCACAATGTGCATAGCAGCTCTTGCAGATGTTCCAGTGCGGTCCAGAGCAGCCAAGAACTTTTTATCCCTAACAATTACACCTGGTTCAAGCTTCTGCTTTTTTGAAGATGATGATGAGAGTGCTCTGTAGAACAATTCATCACCAGATGATTCTTCACTTCCTCCTGAACCGGAATTTTCACATTGGTTGAGATCCACAACCTTTGTCAATTGCCTCAGTTCTTCCTTTGATTTCCTGCGAAGTTTTTCCATTCTTTCCATGCTTATCTGTCGTGCTTTTGCCTTTCTTGAAAACTCCTTGTCTTCTGGACCCATAATCATTTTCCGATCGTTCCTTTGATCCTTAAGAAAATCTTTATCCTCCTGCAATTTTATTTCTGTTTCCACTTCTGAATGAGCTACATCGAAAAGCTTCTTTAAGCTGGTGACAAATTCTGCTTCATTCTTCTCTTGGGTAGGAGTTCGTCGAGTTCGGTTCTTGACCAGCCCTTCATGCTTATTGTAAAGCCTTTTAAGCTTTGAGACAATATAAGGCTTGTGGGATGTAATTAAGGAGGCTTTTTCCCACATAGCAATAACTTCGTTGGCTACAGTTTCGCAAGCTACAGACACATTTTGCTTTCCCACCTTAATATGATAAAAAAGACGTTTAAGGACATCACTGTTAGTTGGAAGCTGCTTCTCAGAAAAACCCTCTTCCAGCACTTGTCCGACCAACCAGACTTCACACTTGTTTCTGGTTTTTGCCATAATTCTGAGGGAAAAAGTTTTACCACCTGTTAGTCTTAATAATAATATAATATAATCATTAATCACTCACCTAAATTATATTATGACTTGATTACTGTAAGAAAGTTGTAAAGTAACATGAAGTAACCTTTCTAGAACAGTAAACTTATGAAAATATCAGTAATTATAGATGAAAAAGCAAATAAAACATCATATAATCCATAAAGGGAAAAAATGGAAATTCTAGAATAGTTATCCTGAAGGAAGAATTTTCTAGAATTCTCTCTAAAGAATATAGGGGGGTTGGACCATTCCTGAAAATGACCTACTTATCTTCCAATTTTATTTATGAATTTTATATACCAAATTTAAGAGGACATCACAAAATAAATAAATATATTTGCCAGAAAAATGGAAATTTTCTCATGAGGGGTAAAATAGATATGCATTGAGGAGTGGGATAACAATAAGCTCTTGTCTTAATATTTTACATGAAGTCTTTATTCATGACATATTACTTTTTTAGTATGTGTGCGTTGAGCCATCATACATTTCGATTTTTCGAACGGCCTAATATACACACACCTTTCTAAACATGCCATTTACGTCTTGCTAAGCCAGATTAAGCCAACTGCTGAGATCAAGAGCGTCAGTATGCGATGAGATATGCCTGCGAAAAGATCTTGCTCTCCTCACTCCTTTCTCTCTCTTAGGTTACCTTCCTAGGTCAGGTTAGGGTACCCTTTTGGGGGAAGATCATTCTCCCGGACCAACCCCCTCCCCCTTCATGCAGCTTGGGGGCTAAACACCTTCCCCCTGCTTGCATACCCCCAATGGGTGCCAACCCCTCTCCCCCATTTGCAACATTTTATCAACATTGCATTGCAATTGCGCACTCCCGTTTTGCGGGCATACTACTTACATATCATGCTCCAGATAGACAGGAAATTCAGAGAAGCACGAAAGCGGTCGACTTGGGGGTAATAATGACTGATGATGCCAAATTTGAGACACTAAATCAGATAGCATAAACAAAGCAAAAAGAGTCGCGGGACAGGTACTAAGAACGTTCAAAAGGAGGACAAGACGGTAATGATTTCCCTGCTGAGAAAACTGATCATACCAAAACTTGAATACTGCTCAGTTTTGACGTCCCATATAAAAAGGAAGAAATTAATAAACTAGAAGAAACGCACAGACGTTTCACAGCCAAAATTGATGGCTGCAAAGAACTCAACTACTGGGAAAGACTACATAAACTAAATCTGTACTCCCTGGAAAGAAGAGAGGTATACCATAATCCACTGGTGGCCAACCATTTTTTGATGCGTGCCATTTTTAGGTTAGGTTTAATTCGGATGCGCCAAAAAAAAAATTTGTGAAAAAATTACTAATATAGTATAATATTTACCTTAAGTAGAAATATAATGTGAAAAATATTTACCTTAATGAGATTACATCTTAACTGCTTAAATCTTTGATTTTTAATATTTAGTGTTAGAAGTGAAAATTTAGCACAATTCATACTAGACCTCGATGCGCCACTTCAAAGTACTTGATGCGCCACCTTTGGCGCAATGCGCCGCGGTTGGCCACCACTGCGGCATAATCTACATTTGGAAAATGATCGAAAAACTGGTACCAAACCTAAAACTAAACCCAATTACCATCCAAACAACACTGGAAAATAGGAAAGGCAGAATGTGTAGTATTCCCAAATTAAAGGCCCGATAAGGGACCTCCTCAACGCTGAAGGAAAATAGCTTGGTTGTCAGGGGGCCAAGACTTTTTAACCAGCTTCCAAAGGACATCAGAAACATTACAGCGGTCAAAGTTGGTCTTCTCTTGAAGACTAGATGCCTGGTTCAGGACGGTACCAGATGAGCCGGGTGTACCTGGCTATGTGCGGTGGAGAGCGCAAGAGAGCAACTCGCTCCTCCACCAAGCCAGGCCTAGAGACGGGGCCACCAGCTCAGTCGTGATCAGTCTTTCCTTGTGAACAGACGTGTTTTATCGAGTGTCGAGTGTTATCAATTGAATAAGTGGTTTTCGTTGAAGTGTTTTAAAAAAAAAGTGTTCCGTGCATTCTTAACTAAATTACTTCGTGCTACTAATCATTCATTAACGAATATATTTCATTTATTGACGTTATTCAGTACTATATTATTTGATCAAACCAAGGCTACTGAACGTGGCTTGCCTTGTTTGGTTTTCAAATCAATCAGAAAACGTGCAGTCATAAGGTTGAAATTCCCTTGGTTTGCCTTTGTTGTTTTTCAAATCTATCAGAATCGTGGTTTCTTAAGGTTCATTTTTCCTTCACACACTACCTGACCTCCAAAAGGGTCACCTACCGTGGGAAAAAAAGGATTAAGTCAGTAAACAGCGACCAGATAAGTTTCATTTAATACTTTTTCTTTAACATTTCTTTCGTCGGTAGCTTAATTATATATTCATTTAGCATAAAATTGTGTTACAAGAACCTGTTTCTGCGTTTCAAGAACAATTTTGCGGGTTTTCGCAGGTGACGGCACAATAAGCACGCGGTAGACCTACGTTGTAATTTATTAATTTCCAAACGCTCGTTTTTTTGTTTTTTTTTGTTCAACTAATTAAAAGCATGGCACCCCCGTCAAGTACTTGCAGTCGCTGTGAAGGGAAATTTGCTGCTTACGCGTTTACAATGGCTAATAATAATGATCAGTTAGTTTGCAGGTGGTGCTCAAGCATGGAAGTGCTGAGGAACGAGTTAGAACGTGAGAGGGAGGCCAGGGTGAGACTTGAAGAAAGCGTGATGCTCCTGACGGCAAAATTAGAATCCCTTGAGACTCCAGTTACGACCCCTCCTGCCTCAGTTTCTACTAATAATATAAATAGCCCTCTCTCTTCCCCTAGTTCCCAACCCTTCGTTCGAGTGCGAACTGGAGCCCCATTGAGAAAAGCAAAGACCTGTCTACCAGTAATAACAAGCAATAAGTTTTCTGTTTTAGGTTTCGAAGATGCTGATGAACCGGAAATACGACTCGTTGGCGATTCCATTGTTCGAGGGCAGCTCGAGGAATTCTGTGGGAGAAACCCTCGTCGTAGGCGCCGTTACTGCTACCCTGGTGCAAGGGTGGAGGATATAACTAATAGTGTTGACCATTTTACAGACGGTACCACCGAGGACACAACGTATGTTATTCATGTCGGTACTAATAACGTTTTAAATTCTAGATCGGAAGAACTGCTGGCTAGGTACAGGGACTTATTAGAGCGATTAAAGGAGAAAACTAATAAGATTGTTTTAACAGGTATACTTCCTCGAATTATCCAACGAAGCGATTTCTACAGCAAGGCGACCTATATTAACAATAACCTAAAGTCTCTTTGCCAACAGGAAGGAGTGCATTTTGCAAATTTTTGGAACAGTTTCTACGGCAGGAGGGACTTGTTCCTCGAAGATGGACTTCATCTTAATGAAGTTGGAGCTGCGCGTTTAGGAAGACTATTTCATAATACTGTCTCTTCTTTTCAGGCTGCCGTAACCGAACGGTCCCAGCGTAAATTCCACAAATTTCCCCCGCGCTCGCGAAGGTGTCGCAATTACAAACAATTTGAAGGTTCTATCCTTAAATGCTCGTAGCCTACGAAATAAAATAAACGAATTTTTTTCTTTAATTGCTTGTAAAGACTATGATTTAATTGCGATAAATGAATCGTGGCTTAGCACTGAAACACGTGACTTTGTAGGGGTATCAAATTAAAGGTTATAGACTTTTTGTTAAAAACAGAATAGGTAGGCGAGGAGGCGGTGTTATGTTGTATATCAAAGATAATATTGCGAACGTTATAGAAGTAAAGCACTCAATTCCAGAACCGATAGATTCGACTATAGCAGAACTTAAATTGAACGATTTCAAACTTCTTGTTGCGGTTATATATAGGCCCCCAAATCAAACAGCTGATACGGACGAAGCGTTATATCGTGAACTAAAGAGAATAATCGGTAGTGAGCAGGCTTTAGTTATGGGTGACTTTAATTGCGCCAACGTGAATTACGATACAATGCAGGGAGACGCGGAAGGTAATCGTTTAGTTAATTTTCTCGAGGATAGCTTTCTTATTCAAAAGGTTGGGGAACCTACGAGGTTGGACAGTATTTTAGATTTAGTAATAACTACGGATGATAGGCTAATTACTGATCTTCAAGTAATAGAACCGTTGAGCAATAGCGATCACAATATGGTAGAGTTTGTCCTCTCAGTAAGTCACTCGAAACCAACTAACTCGACTAAAATTCCTAACTTCCAGCACGCAGACTTTAGTAAATTTCGAAATAAATTTTCACACGTCAATTGGGAAAACGTAATGGGGAACTCCAACGCAAAACTAATGTGGGAATCGTTCGTAACGGTATTTAGGACTATAAATGAGGAATGTGTACCGTACAAAATTAAGCGTGCGAAAGTAAACAACAAGCCCTTGTGGTTTACTTCTAGAGTACGAGACATTATAAAGAGTAGAGATAGGGCTTATAGGCAACATAAGTGCGATAAAGACAATTTGTTGTTACGAAACAACTACATATCTCTGAGGCGTGAAGCGAAAAGTGTAATAAAAAAGTCCAAGCGCGAATTTGAAATCTCCATAGCTCGTGACGGTAAAGAAAACCCCAAGCGATTCTTTCAATACGTCAATAATAGAAATCCAGTAAAAAGTGTCTTAGGTCCATTGAAAAATGTAAATGGAGATCTAGTCTCTGAAAACAAGGAAATGGCTACCTTGCTAAACGAATTTTTTACGTCAGTTTTTACTATAGAAGATGTAACGAATATCCCTACGGTCATAGACATAATACCTTTTGATAATGGTAATATTTTGGATAATATTGTCGTTAGTGAAGGGGAAGTAATGCGCTATATTGATAAAATGAAAACGCGTAAATCACCGGGTCCGGATTCCATATATCCCATACAACTAAAAGAATTAAAAGATAGCATTGTTGTGCCGCTAACAAAGATTTTTAATGCGTCTATTTCTGAGGGGTGCGTACCAGATAATTTCAAGTTAGCAAACGTAACACCTATCTTTAAGAAAGGCGATAAAGGTGCGGCGGGAAATTATAGGCCAATCAGTTTAACGTCTGTTGTAGGTAAGCTACTGGAATCAATAATTAGGGATCGTATAGTCGAACACTTAGAAGTGCATAATCTGGTTAGAAATACGCAGCACGGTTTTAGGCGAAACAAATCTTGCTTAACTAATCTTTTAGAATTTTTCCAAAGCGTGGTTGACGTTTACGATAGACATCGGGCGGTTGATGTAGTGTATTTAGATTTTCAAAAAGCGTTTGACACCGTGCCGCACAAAAGACTCATTGAAAAAACTAAGGCTCATGGAATCAGGGGTGTAGTAATAAATTGGCTAGAAGAGTGGTTGCGAGGCAGGAAACAGAGGGTGGTCGTTGATGGAGCGGAGTCGTGTTGGGCTAATGTAGCGAGTGGCGTTCCTCAGGGTTCTGTATTGGGCCCCTTGCTTTTTCTTATATATTTAACGATTTAGATGTCGGCCTAGTCAGTACAGTTTCAAAGTTTGCGGATGACACGAAGCTGGGTGGTAGGGCGATTAATGACGAAGATAGAGGTAAAATTCAGGAAGATCTGAATAAAATCGTTGATTGGTCAGTCACATGGCAAATGAGATTTAACGTGGATAAGTGCAAAATTTTGCATATAGGTTCGCGTAACGGTAATTTTGCGTATAGTATGTCAGGGAAAGATTTAACAAGCGTAGAGCAGGAAAAAGATTTAGGAGTTATAGTCACTGGTGATTTAAAAGTAGCGAAACAAAGTACAGCAGCGGTCAATAAGGCGAACAAAGTGTTAGGTTTTATAGCTCGAAATTTTGAGTACAAATCGCGCGATATTATAGTTCCTCTTTATAAATCATTAGTTAGACCCCATTTGGAGTACGCGGTCCAATTTTGGAATCCGCATATGCGCAAAGATATAGACAAAATCGAAAGAGTTCAAAGACGAGCAACTAAGATGATTCCGTCTCTTAGGTCAAAGTCGTACGAGGATAGGCTTAAGGAGTTAAAATTGACTACTCTCGAGACTAGGAGGTTAAGGGGTGATCTAATCCAGGTTTTCAAAATTATGAATGGGTTTGATAACGTAGATAGAGATAGCTTTTTCGAAATATCTCAATATAATAGGACTAGAAATAACGGGTGTAAGTTGACAAGTAGAAGGTTCGAGACAGCAGTTGCGAAAAACTTTTTTACGCATAGAATAGTAAATAGCTGGAATAGTTTGCCGGTAGAAGTAATTAGTAGCACGTCTATAAACATGTTTAAAAATCGATTAGACGCGCATGTTGATAGAAAGGGTATAGTTTAAGGTAGTAAAATTAAGGCTTTTGGGGATAGATCCCACAGCTCAACACAAGTGTTGTGGGATATAGGGAGGCAGCGTCTTGGGTTAGGGGATACTCTCTGTCCTTACACACCCCATTTAAAGAGATTCCTCTGCCGAGCGGTGCCCCCCATAGTACTGTGAGGTATTGAAAAACTCATGATCTTCACTTGCCCCACAAACACCTTTAAATGGGAGACCCATAATGGGTGCACACACATTTCTACATTACTGTACAGTCTTTACAGCCACACCTACACTTTTCCTCGTAAGTGTATATATTGTAATGTATATGGTTGTAAATTTTGACTTGGTCCGCAATCGATATGGACCGTGACTTGATGGATACCGTAATGAAATTGACTGGATTCTTTGGATCTGATATATTTGCATGTCCGTTATAAATAGATATAGAGTGTAACATTTGTGGATAGTAGTCTATTATGACTTGATCCTCTGGATCCAGAGATTCTATCTTTAGTTTTAAATTGATAATTATTTAGTTTCGTAAAAATTGGTCGTTGCCAGTTTACTGGCAGTTTTTACATAAATTTCTTATGTTCTTGTGGTTCGGAACCCACGTAAAATTGTAGGTCCCCTCCGCCACCACGGAGGACATACACAATACACGATTACGAACACAGTTAGGTAGACCAGCCATGAGTGGATCCTAGGGTCTTTGTTGGTCTGAAACATTATAACATTATAATCTTCGTGTGAAGAGACCAACACACTGAACCCTAACCCACCATCCCTGACTTCACGGCGATCCGTCAAGATCGTACTGGGGGTAACGGGGGTGGACTCTTCACTTACATACGTAAAAGCATTAGCTACACTGATGCTACCCAAAACATTACAAACACAATCCAAGCAGATAACACGATAGAAATACAGGCAGTTAACATTAAAACACGCGCAAAACACAACACCACACTAATCAACATTTACATCCCACCAGATAGTTCACCTCAGGTGCCAGCCAATTACAATCGACAGTTACACAATCTGGCCTCTCTCACTAATGTCATCTTAGGAGGAGACTTCAACGCCAAAGACACTAGTTGGTACCTGCACAACCAAAGCAACACCAGAGGCGTCAACATAGCCACACAACTAAACAGCCTCTTCATTCTTAACAATACAGAAGAACATACACACATACCACATCAAGCAGGATACTCAAACTCCTCCCCAGACATAACGCTCTGTTCCCCCTCACTAGCAACACATACACAATGGAGAACAGAAAAACTGTCATCAGACCCACCTGCCCATCATCATTACAACACATTCTACACTTTGCCCCAACAGCCTTAGCAATCCATCTTCTTGACCAACCATCAGATCCCTCAAGGGTTGCTTTTCATTCATCGGTTAACAATACAGTATTAAAATCTGTTTTCACGTACTGACGCGCCCATTCAACACGCTGCTTCTTGTACCTGGGTGTTAATGGTGACTGAATCGTAGGTTTACACGTCTTGCCAATTGTTTGGAGGATTCCACATCGAGATGTTCTTGGTACATTACATATGCCAGCCTGCTCAAAAACCTCTCTACTTGAGGACAATGGATGTTTTGCAGTTTGCGCTTGATTACAGATATCTGCCGCCTTGTCACTTTTCTTATAGCTCCTTTATCACTTCGCTGCCTCAGTTTGGTACCCTCCGCTGCAAACTTGTTTACAGTTCGATAAGCTCTGCCAAACTGCTTCGCAATTTCAATAGATTTTATATTTTCAGCGAGTAACTTCACTATTTTTCTTTTCTCAGTGTTAAATCATCCTTCTTAGCCATTTTCACCATTTAGATCCGTAAATAGAATACTTGCTTAATAATTCGGAACACAATATTTTACATATTTTTCAATGAAATGAGAGAATTATTTTAATTATCAAAATATTTTATCGAAATGAATACCATCAATGCTGCTATATATAGTGAGATTATTTGCTCCAAATTTAATTGAAATCGGGGAAAAACTTTTGAAAACATTGGAGAAAATGTAATCTGCTTAATAAGTGCGAACGCAGTGTGTATATAGACTTTGAAAAAGCTTTTGACAGAGTTCAATGGAGGAAACTAATGGAAATATTGATGAATATTAATGTTGACTGGAGGGACCGTAGGCTGATAAAAAATATACTGGTCAAAAAAAGAAACGCAATTTTTGAGATTTATTAATAAACATGAGGACTCAGTATATAGTAAATGATTCTTTAACATAACAAACACTCAATAACGCGTATGGCCACCCCTAGCCACAATGCAGGCTTGGAGTCTGGCCCTCATCGACCTCAACAGTCTCTGCAGGAAAAGCAACAGGGATGGCCCTCCACTCTTCAATAATTGCATTGGTCAGTTCCCTGATGTTCTGCGGCTGATGCTGACGTCTGCGAACTCGCCGTTCAAGTTCATCCCATGCGTGCTCTATCGGTGACATGTCTGGGCTGAAGGCTGGCCATGGTAAGGTCTGCACCTGTTGTCCCTGCAGGTACGCCTGCACTATCCTGGCTGCATGAGGTCTGGCATTGTCCTGTTGCAGGAGCACCAATTCTGGATGTTGCCTCATGAATGGAAGAACATGTGGGTGAAGAATCTCATCCCTGTAGCGCTGGTCAGTCAGAGCTGATAGGCCCATTGCAGGCGTCGTTGCCTTCTTGCATCAGTGAGAAAAGGACCTCTGTAGGGCCTGCGGGATCGGAGTCCTGCATTACGGAGTCGGTTTCTGACGGTCTGGTCACTAATTCTGTTGTTGTGGATACCAGGTACGTCTCTCTGGCTGTCTGACGAGCATTCCGCTGCTGATGACGCAGGTGCTTCAGTACAATGTGGCGATCCTGGCGTTGGGTCGTCACACGAGGTCGCCCACGTCTTGGCAGGTCCTGAACACTTCCTGTGGCATTGTACCGTCTAACAAGCCTAGAGATTGTGCTGGGATACACATGCATTCGTTGTGCAACTTGGACAGCAGACATGCCTGCATCCAACATGCCCAAGGCACGACCTCTGTTGACCTCTGAGAGTCGTGGCATGCCTCAATCGCGGGAAAAAGTTTGGTTTTCTCAACGGGCAGTGTGTATTCTAAGTCAAAGAAAAAATGCATGCCTTCATAAAGAATACATTCAATTTAATCTCTTTATTGTTTGTAACAAAATGGCGTCTTAGCCGGGATTAGTCAGGTTTAAAAACATGCGCTAAGTGGCTTTAAAAGATTTGAACAAACATTTAACCATAATCTTGAAACTGTGATAATACCACTAACAACTTAAATTTTACACCATATGCAAGTTAATTGCGTTTCTTTTTTTGACCAGTATATATATCTTGGGCAGACTGTGAACGTTAGAGTTGCAGGAGGAGAATCGGAGCCTGGGTTGGTTGGGAGAGGGGTCAGACAAGGATGCTCCCTGTTCCCCGTGTTATTTAACATCTATGCGGAAGCAATGATGATATCAGGTTGTAACATAAATTCTGCTCGATTAGAAAACGGACGATAGATGATAATAGAATAACCTCAATGTGAAATAGTTTTAGAAATGTTGCAAAATACACCCGGCGACAGGTTCGCACATGTTTTATCACAATACAGAATGATACAGAATGGCTTAGGCTAGTGTAGGATTAGGCTAATGAATATTTTCTCTGGTGTTTTTCATACAGTTACAACGCCACCCCTACGATATTACAGTAATTGAAAAACATGGAGCCCACGAAAGAGCATATTCGACATGTGATGCTGTATGAGTTCCATAAAGGATCTAACGCTAGTGAATCCGCAAGAAACATTCAAAGAGTTTATGGAAATGATGATGTGAACGAATGGATGTGTAGGAGATGGTTTGAGAAGTTCAGAAATGGAGACTTCAGTCTGAAAGATTAATTATCAACGAACAGGACGACAAATGAGTTAGATGAAGAGTTGCTGAAAGCAACAGTGGAGGAAAACCCAACGGTAACTGTAAGAGAACTTGGCCTGCAACTTGGCGTTAGCCATATGACCATTCATCGTCATTTGAAGCTGTTAGGAAAAGTAGTGAAGGTTGGAAAATGGGTTCCGCATGATTTGTCACAAGCGAATCTTCAACATCGAATCGATATTTGCACATCACTGCATTTTCGGCAATTGCAGGCACCGTTTTTGAATCTGACCGTCACTGGGGATGGAAAATGGGTCCTCTATAACAATATTAAGCGTCGACATCAGTGGTTTAGCCATGAAACAAAGCCTGAACCTCAGCCATGGAATGGACCCCATCCAAGAAAATTTTGCTATGCGTTTGGTGGGATATGCAAGGAATTATTCATTTTGAGCTCCTGCCAGATAACCAAACAATCACGGCTGAAGTCTACTGCCAACAACTCCAACGATTGAAGATGGCATTCCAAGAAAAACGTCCTGCATTAATTAATCGCAGAGGTGTTCTATTCCACCAGGATAATGCGCGCCCTCACACTGCTCGAAATCATCACTGCCCGAATCATCACTGCCCAATTGGAGGCATTTGGTTTGAAAAAAATGCCTCATCCACCTTATTCTCCGGACATCGCACCTTCAGGCTACCATTTATTCAGAAGTCTGCAACACCACCTTGATGGACAAAAGTTGCAATCCAGGGAAGCTATCGAAAACGGAGTGATCGCTTTTTTTTTTTAACTCGAAACTAAGGGATTTCTTCGAACGTGGCATAAAAAACTTTTCTACGGGTGGGAGGTGGTTATAAAAAGAGAAGGGAATTATATTGATGATTAATTTGCCATTGTCATTTAATTTTTGTTCTGAATGAACTAAGAAATCGAGCAGAATATATGTTACAACCTGATAGAAGCACTCTCAGATCTGGGAGAGGGAATCAGAGTGAGAGGTAAATTGGTCAAATCCGTAAGGTTTGCAGATGACAAGGCATTTGTTTGTAGTACTGAGGAAGGACTGCAAAGAATGGTCAATAGCTTCACAACAACGGCGGAAGAATTCGGAATGAGGATTAATGAGACCAAGACAAAGGTACTGAAAATTGCAAGAAGGAAAGGAGTACAAATGAACCTAACATGGACACTGAAAACAACTGAAAAAAAACTCCTAGAAAGTTTTGAAATGTGGATTTGGAGAAGAATGCTAAAGATAAGCTGGAGAAAACACTATAGTATTGAAATGAGGAAGTACTGCAACAGGTGAGGGAGAAAAGAAGACTCATAAGGTGATAAGAGAAAGACACAAGAAATGGCTTGGACATGTGTTGAGAGGAGAAGGATTGTTGAAGGTGGTGATAGAAGGTAGATATGAAGGTAGAAGGCCGAGGGGAAGGAAAAGGAAAACAATGCTGTATTTTACTTTGCCCTATATGGGAACCTCAAGTTTTAACATTAGAAACAAACTTTTAAAATTGCTCAAGGAATTCTACCCACAACTATGTATAAAAATTATATTCACCCCGTCTAAATCGATTTACCATTTATTTAAATACAAGGATGTTATTCCTACACTTCTTAAGTCATCCATAGTTTATCAATACAAGTGTGACCACTGTATGGGGTCATATATAGGAAAAACTAAGACATTTAAAATCTCGTATTTACGAACATATCAGTAAATTGGTCCGTACAAATTTACCCCTTGGCAAACCACCTAATTCTCTCATACGTAATCACTCGCACAACAATAACCACCCGATTTCACAGTCTAATTTCGCCGTACTTGCTGCCGGAAGCTCTGACCTTAAGCTTAAAATTATGGAGTCTCTGTTTATTTATAAACTTAAACCAGACCTAAATTCTGACGAATCATCGATAGATCTGCTATGTTTTGGTTAAGGTACTAGTTTATTTTATTTACGTTTCAGTTTTAATGCTTTTACTTTTTTATAATTTTAACTTTTTAACTTCACATTTATTTACCTTTTAGTTTTAATGTTTTACATTTTCTTAGCTAATATTATAAGTTTTTAAGTTTATTTTAAATTGTTATTAAGCAATTTGTATATTGTATGTGATTTGGAATTTTATTGTTTTAGCCCTGAAGATGGAATTAGTGCATTCCGAAACGTTGGTACTATTAAACCTTGAAGGATGTTTGTATTTTCTCTGGTGTTCCTGTTTATTATTAAACTGCGTTTTCCGCGCCACCAATCAATAGCCGATATATATATATATATATATATATATATATATATATATATATATATATATATACAGGGTGGGCCGTAAGTTTCCATACATAGGAAAAATAAACATTTTTTTATGGACAACCATTTTTATTTATATAATATGCTCTACATGGTTGCCATTGTTTTGAAAACACATTTCAATACGTGTTCCCCACTGTTGATGAACACGCATTAGCACAGTTGACGTTATGCTTGTAATGGCGTTGGTGATACGTTCCTTTAGATGATTTATGTCTCGTATCTTTTCCTGATACACCATGGCCTTCAAGTGCCCCCAAAGATAGAAATCAAGGGGGGTGAGATCTGGGGATCTGGGAGGCCACTCCACAGGACCACGCCGACCAATCCAAGCATCCGGAAACTGCTGCTGATCCAAATACCGACGCACGTGAAGACCATAATGAGGTGGAGCTCCATCTTGCTGGAAGTAAACTGGGAAGTTACCTTCCTCGTTTAGCAGGGATGGGAAAATCTCTTCTTGCAACATGTTAAGATACCTTTCGGCATTAAGATTTCCACTGACAAAAAAATTGGTCCAATAATTCTGTCACCCCATATCCCGGCCCACACACATCACTTTACCGGCACCTTGCATCTTCGTCGGACTCAGCCAGTTAGGGTTAGCATTACTCCAATAACGTATGTTTTGCCGATTAACCTCTCCATTGACGTAAAAATTTGCTTCATCAGTAAACAAGATCTTACGTCAAACGCATATTCTTAGGGTATCTGAAACATAAAAACAAACGTTTAATTTTTCCTATGTATGTATGGAAACTTACGGCCCACCCTGTATATATATAATATATATATATAATATATATGAGATAACCTGTGGCTGCTTTGCATTTGTTAATCTTATATTCAGCTAAATAGACTTAAATGCAGAGTAACATATAGACACTCAATTTCATTGCTTTGTTTTAATTGCAACCATTAATGAGAAGCCTAATTCGCATAAGTAAGAGGTTGCAAATGGAATTAAATTTTCAATGCTTCAGACACCACTTTTGGATACTCGCTTTTCTGCGTTATCCAAAATGTACGCGAGTCTTCTGGCAGGAATGACAACTGAAAGGTCTTGTCAGAAGAAAGTTCAACCAATTTATCGTGCGGGTTTCCTGCAAGTTCGGCAGACCCTACCACCCTTTCACTGAACGTACGAAGTATCCACTTTCTGACAAGAGAAATAGTTCGGGAGCTTTTTTTTTTTTTTTTTTTTTTTTTTTTTTTCCACAATATGCTACATCATTTGTTTTTTCTCTTGTCAAGAGGGGGTCAACTGCACGAAAAGGGTTGAGAAACAGCGCTTTAGGGCCTACGCTGAACATTAATTAATATAATACCTTTTATAGCTTTTAACACGCGTATGTTTAGTTTTTTATTAACATTTTGCAATTATTTTATTGGATATACGTGTACTTACGGATATTTTTGGTGCGAAATATGAAAGATGAAAAAAGTTATTGGACCCATGCTGAATGAAGCTTGTAAGTTTAATTTTAATTAAAAAGGTCTATTTCATATATTTGAAATATATATTTTAGACGTTTTTACGACATATAAACATTAACTTATTGAAACTAAACATTTATTTTTTATTAGATTGGGGGAAAAACTTTTTACCCCTCCCCCATAAAGCAAAAAAAGGTTTTTTCCAAAACTATATATATATATATATATATATATATATATCTACATACACTTAACTGCAATGACCACGCAGTATATTAATGTATAGAAACGACGTAAGTATAGAGGAGCGTTCTGCACACGAGGAAGAGAAATAACGAACAAATGAAAAATGAGGTACCCGCCCGGGAATCGAACCCAGGATCTTCCAATTGCCAGTCAGATATGCTATCCACTACACCACAGGCCTCGATCAGTCAGAAGTCGAATTCTCCTACATAGGGCAGAAACCAATGCCCTAAGAGGGCACCCTCGCAAATCGTGAATATGTACATTTAACTGCAATGACCACGCAGTATATTAATGTAGGGTCATTCTCTGTCAGATCAACCAAAAAAAATTGAAATTAACACCCTCATCTCTCATATTTTGCTGAAATTTGGTTTATAGG
Source organism: Bathynomus jamesi (assembly GCA_023014485.1). Taxonomy (NCBI): domain Eukaryota; kingdom Metazoa; phylum Arthropoda; class Malacostraca; order Isopoda; family Cirolanidae; genus Bathynomus; species Bathynomus jamesi. The sequence goes on from JAJOZX010004487.1 coordinate 351,146, forward strand.
GAGTTTGTGAGCCCTGAATCCATTTCTGAAATTATAAGGTCAATCCGACCAACGGTTCAAGAGATATGACCTCGGGCAATTTGAGGTCACTCGCGAAGTTACTAACATTTGGCGAGCCATAACTTGGGTAATAATTGTCATAATTATATAAAAGTATATATATTTAGAATCAGAAAACGACAAGGAATCCAAATATGCAAGTTTTAGAACTCTAGGTTGAAAAATAAAAAAGTTACACTGTAACCAAAATTTGAGGTCACGATTTGACCTCTGGGGTATCAAATGAGAATTTTTTTTTTAAATGTAAAAAATGAAGGCATAGGCATTGGCTATTAGAATCAGCAAAAAAAAGTTTGTTTGTTAGTATTTTTCATGTAACTAACATATAAGTGAACACCATATTCATAAGTTGTGCGTCAATTCTACCTATTTTTTCACACTTAAGCTCATAAGTTGACCTATAGAAATTAAAATTACGTTTTTTATAGATATAAAAAACAAAGTCAGAGTTCTTGACTAATAGAAACAATCATAAAAAGTTTGTTTATGTTGGTACTTTTCATGTAACTAACTTATAAGTGAACACCATATTTATAAATTGCTTGTCATTTCAAGGAATTTTTATATCTTAGCTATCAATTTGACCTCAAGCTCCAAGAATTTAATAAAAATTGTATTTCACTGCTAATCTACACTGGCAATAATAGTTATAATAGTGAAAGGGGAAGACTAAGCTCACATGTAGCCTAAACAAACCTGTTGAAACATGTTGCTACTTGTCTAAGTGCAGAATCAACACAGATAGTTGCAAAATTCCTTGTCTACAGGTTAGTACAGTTCCAGCCAGCACTGTGGGTGGCTGGTGGGTATGGTGTTTTAATGAGCCTCAGAGACTATCAAGGCCTAAAATATTAAGTGTGTATAGCTATATATTTTCTAAAAAATATATATTACCTAATTGTAAATCCTATATCTTTACAGATCAAAATACAATGGTTCGGCACTTGAAATACTGCCAGGACCCTATTCAAAAACACAAGAAACGCATAACAATCAATCTTAGAAAAGTGACTGATGTACTTGTTGAAAAATGTGCTGGAAGAGTGAAAAAACTCATTGTTGTGTGTGAACTGCTGGACACTGATAATGAAAAACCTCACTATACTTAGTACCACTGAAAACAACGAGTCTGAGCAGGATTCAAATGAATCATCTACTATAAGTGGCTTGAGTAACATCTCTTCAATTCAAGATCTGGACAATGACAGTGATTGCTTGATAAAGGAAAATCCTTCAACTTCAGTTGAACCAGTTCTAGCATTTCTGGACCAAACACCAGTTAAAAAAAGTAAGTAATAAATTAATATAATAACTTATACTTTACTACAAGGTCTGTTTGATCTACTATATAGCCAATTATATAGCATTTAAGGTACTATAATTAATATTTAATTACTAATATTCAGGTGTGTGAAACCTTTTTTTCTGTTCTTTTCAGAAGGGCTGTCATTAAGCCAGAAAAAGCGCAAGGCTCGTGGTAAGCTATCATCTGCTCAGAAACACCTGAAGGAGAGGCTAGAACTCAGTTATGGTGTTCAAATTACCGAGGAGGTAAGTGATACTTCAAAACCTGAAACTAAATCTGAAAAACATCTAGACAAATTAATGAATGAATTGAAACAGTCATTCCTGGAGAGCAAATGTCACCATCACAAACTACAAATATTGACACTCTCACCATACACAATTGAAAAAACAGCTAGTTTCTTTCAAACTACAACATACATGGTGAAAAGAAGCCGTTCACTTAAATCAGAACATGGAATCCTTCCGAAGATTCCACTAATGAGCAAAGGAAAAGTGATATCTGAAGAACACAAAGATATAGTTAGAAGATTCTATGAGTCGGAAGAGGTTAGTCGTATGTGTCCTGGCCAAAAGGATTGCGTGAAAGTTATCAGTGCTGAAGGTGCAATGAAGGTGCAAAAACGATTGGTCCTCGGGAATTTAAGAGAGATGTTTGAACTATATAAAATGATGAAAAGAATCCCAAAATAGGATTTTCCACATTTGCAAAATTACGGCCATTATTGTGTGCTTGCCGGTAGTGGTGGGACTCATTCTGTCTGTGTCTGCACATACCATCAAAATCCAAAATTGCAGCTGGCTGCATTGGGAGAAAGAGGTCTTTCATACAAGGATCTTATGGATTACAGTGTCTGCAGTACAGAAAGAGAGACTTGCATGATGCAACTTTGCAATGATTGCCCAAGAGAAGAGGGTGTCCTGGATTTTCTTGAGTTACTTGACAGTGTGAAATCAGCTCCAAATGAAATATCTTACAAGCAATGGGTGACTGTTGACCGTTGTACAATGGTTGATAAGGTGGAGCCACTTCATGAATACTTATCATCCCTAAGCATGAAAATATCCCGCATGGTTCGTCATCACTTTGTTGCTCAGCAACAATCACAGTACTTCAAGCAGTTGAAAGAAACACTACCACCTCAGAGCGAGGTAGTTATAGTAGGTGATTTCTCTGAGAATTATTCTTTCATTGTCCAGGATGCTGCCCAAGGGTTTCACTGGGACAATTCACAGTGTACAGTTCACCCTTTTGTCATCTATTATAGATCATCTGCAGACCAGGAACTTAGCCATTTTAGTGTCTGTTTCTTATCTGCATCACTAAAACACAACACTATAATGGTTTACTCATTCATATTGAAGCTTATGACATATGTTAAATTCAGATGCCCACAATTGAAGAAGGTGCACTATTTCTCAGATGGATGTGCTGGCCAATATAAGAACAGATACAACTTCACAAATCTCTGTTACCATGAAGAGGATTTTGGTCTGTCTTGTGAATGGCACTTCTTTGCTACATCCCATGGCAAAAATGCATGTGATGGGATTGGAGGAACAGTGAAAAGAGCTACTGCTCGTGCCAGTTTGCAGAGAACTACAGAGAGGCAAATTCTTACACCAGAACACATGTTTCAGTTTTGTGAAGAAAACTTGAGCAAGAAGATAAATTTTTTCTTTGTAACTACAGCTGATTTGAAAGATGCAGAAGAACGGTTGGAACATCGATTCAAGGATAGTAGGGCTATTCCTGGAACTCAGAAATATCATAGATTTGTTCCCCTAAACAAGGAAGAACTGATGGTGTATCCCATTTCAAGTGGCATTGGAGAAAAGAAAAGAATAAGGAAAAGTCATTTTACTAATGAACCTGCAATGCTTGGTAACCTAAAATGTGTCAAACCAGGAGAGTATGTTGGCTGCATTTATGACATGCAAGTTTGGTATGGAATTGTGGAGGAATATTGTGAAGAGTGATGATTTCACTGTGAACTTTCTACATCCCTCTGGGTCATCAGGATCAAGTGCATATTATTATCCATCAAACAAGGATTCATGTGCAGTGCCAGGACATCATATATTAACTGTAATGAGTTGTCCTACCCTAAGAGGAGGCAGCAGAATTCAATACATTTTTCCACAAAAAGAAATTGATGAGAGCATCGAGCATGCAAAAATTGTATTAGGCTAGCACATGAATCCTCTAAGTAGGTCTTCCCCTTTCACTATTATAACTATTATTGCCAGTGTAGATTAGCAGTGAAATACAATTTTACATTTTTTGCCTTTGTTTTTATATCTATAAAAAATGTAATTTTAATTTCTATAGGTCAAATTATGAGCTTAAGTGTGAAAAAATAGGTAGAATTGACGCACAACTTATGAATATGGTGTTCACTTATATGTTAGTTACATGAAAAATACTAACATAAACAAACTTTTTTTGCTGATTCTAATAGCCAATGCCTATGCCTTCATTTTTTACATTTAAAAAAAAAATTCTCATTTGATACCCCAGAGGTCAAATCGTGACCTCAAATTTTGGTTACAGTGTAACTTTTTTATTTTTCAACCTAGAGTTCTAAAACTTGCATATTTGGATTACTTGTCGTTTTCTGATTCTAAATATATATACTTTTATATAATTGTGACCATTATTACCCAGGTTATGGGTCGCCAAATGTTAGTGACCTCGCAAGTGACCTCAAATTTCCCGAGGTCATATCTCTTGAACCGTTGGTCGGATTGACCTTATAATTTCAGAAATGGATTCAGGGCCCACAAACTCCCTATAAACCAAATTTCAGCAAAATCTGAGAGATGAGGGTGTTAGGCACTGGTTGATCTGACAGAGAATGACCCTGTATAGAAACGACGTAAGTATAGAGGAGCGTTCTGCACACGAGGAAGAGAAATAACGAACAAATGAAAAATGAGGTACCCGCCCGGGAATCGAACCCAGGATCTTCCAATTGCCGGTCAGATATGCTATCCACTACACCACAGGCCTCGATCAGTCAGAAGTCGTAATTCTCCTACATAGGGCAGAAACCAATGCCCTAAGAGCGCACCCTCGCAAATCGTGAATATGTACATTTAACTGCAATGACCACGCAGTATATTAATGTATAGAAACGACGTAAGTATAGAGGAGCGTTCTGCACACGAGGAAGAGAAATAACGAACAAATGAAAAATGAGGTACCCGCCGGGAATCGAACCCAGGATCTTCCAATTGCCGGTCAGATATGCTATCCACTACACCACAGGCCTCGATCAGTCAGAAGTCGTAATTCTCCTACATAGGGCAGAAACCAATGCCCTAAGTGGGCACCCTCGCAAATCGTGAATGTACATTTAACTGCAATGACCACGCAGTATATTAATGTATAGAAACGACGTAAGTATAGAGGAGCGTTCTGCACACGAGGAAGAGAAATAACGAACAAATGAAAAATGAGGTACCCGCCCGGGAATCGAACCCAGGATCTTCCAATTGCCGGTCAGATATGCTATCCACTACACCACAGTCCTCGATCAGTCAGAAGTCGTAATTCTCCTACATAGGGCAGAAACCAATGCCCTAAGAGGGCACCCTCGCAAATCGTGGTGTAGTGGATAGCATATCTGACCGGCAATTGGAAGATCCTGGGTTCGATTCCCGGGGGTACCTCATTTTTCATTTGTTCGTTATTTCTCTTCCTCGTGTGCAGAACGCTCCTCTATACTTACGTCGTTTCTATATATATATATATATATATATATATATATATATGGCCATTCAAAAAAGACGCAACAGTTTAAATTGTTTATATTTCGTAATATTGTTAACATACAGGAGTGATTTTTGTATTAGTTTACAGCGTACAATTGGGAGTTTTTATTTAATGAAAAACATGTTCAATGTGTGAACCACCGGCATCCAAAACCATTTGCAGTCGACGTTGAAAGTTGGCAAGTGCTGTGCGTAGAACGTCATGAGTGATTGTGCCGACAACAGATGAAATTTCCTCTTGCAGCTCACGAATTGTGAGAAGATTGTTTCTGTAAACATTATCTTTCAGATATCCCCATAAAAAATAATCACATGGGTTGAGATCCGGAGAATATGGTGACGAAGACCATCCACAGGCAAAACGTTCAGGGAAGCGATTCGAGATGACGCGATCGTCAAAATATTCATTTAAGGCTACAAGAGTCGTTCGCCTAGCATCTTACGCTACTAGGCTAAGCGGTAACAAAACTCCCAGGTGTACGCTGTAAACTAATACAAAAATCATTCCTGTACGTTAACAATATTACGAAATATGAGCAATTTAAACTGTTGCGTCTTTTTTGAATGGCCCTATATACAGGCTGTCCGAGAATTATCTGTACAATTTTTGGCTGTTATTAAAAGTCAACCATGAAGTGTAGAAATTCCAGTGTTGTCCCATTTTACAGAGAATCTCATTAAGTTTTTCTGATACCAAGTTTTTGACAGGTTTTTTAGAAATTCCAGTGTGTCCGAACATTATCTGTACAATTTCATCTTTTAATAAAATTCTTGATAACACGTAAAATTCTTAAACAAGATTATTTAGAATCTGTATTTTCAAAAGTTTCTTTTATTAAAGTAACGTTGTTACAAACATTCGATATGTGCACCATTAGTGATTCGCAAAACATCCAATCGATACTCCAAATGTTGCCATGTACGCTGCAGCATATCCACATCAATTCGCTCAATAGCAGCTGTGATTCTTGCTTTTAAATCATCAATGTCTGTCACCCGCGTACATTTCTAAAAAACTTGTCAAACGTGGTATCAGAAAAAACTTAATGATATTCTCTGTAAAATGAGACAACACTGGAATTTCTACACTTCATGGTTGACTTTTAATAACAGCCAAAAATTGTACAGATAATTCTCGGACACCCTGTGTGTGTGTGTGTGATATATATATATATATATATATATTATATATATATATATATATATATATATATATATATATATATATATATATATAGTACAAACTAACTACCAAGATTCAAACCTCGACATCCGAGTAGGAGTTGCGAGCGTAAAAAATTACTCGCCCTCACGCGTAATTATTACATATATACTCGTACATTAGTGATGCAACATTGCGATTCATGGACCAGTCCGGACCCGTCTAGAATCCAAATGTGCTTTTATTTCATACAATTGAGTCACAAACTTTGCTGAAAACGTGTTATTCGAACGTACTTCATGTAAAAAGCATTACATATATAAATATATAATTGTAAACATCGAGGGGGGGGAATATATATATATATATATATATACACATATAGTGTACGGTAGAGAGCGCAAGAAAGCAACGCGTTCCTCCACCAAGCCAGACCTAGAGGCGGGGCCACCAGCTTGACCTTCGTGTGAAGAGAGACCAACGCACGGAACAGCAACGACGTTAACGAGGCTATACCTCGTTCAGGTTCGGTGTGTTGCTCTCTTCACACGAAGGTCAAAAACTGGTGGCCCTGCCTTTAGGCCTGGCTTGGTGGAGGAGCGAATTGCTCTCTTGCGCTCTCCACCGCACATAGTCAGGTACACCCGGCTCATCTGGTACCGTCCTGAGCCAGGCATCTAGTCTTCAAGAGAAGACTTCAACTTTGACGCCTGTAACGTTTCTGAGGTCCTTTGGAAGCTGGCTAAAAAATCTTGGCCCCCTGACAACCAAGCTATTTTCCTTCAGTGTTGAGAGGAGGTCCCTTGGGGGGCCTCAATTTGGGAACACTACACATTCTGCCTTTCGTATTTTTCAGCGTTGTTTGGATGGTAATTGGGTTTAGTTTGAGGTTTGATACCAGTTTTTCGATCATTTTCCATATGTAGATTATGGTATACTTTTCTCTTTTTTCCAGGGAGTACAGATTTAGTTTATGTAGTATTTCCCAGTAGTTGAGTTCTTTGCAGCCATCAATCTTGGCTGTGAAATGTGTGTGCGTTTCTTCTAGTTTATTAATTTCTTCCTTTTTATATGGGGACGTCAAAACTGAGCAGTATTCAAGTTTTGGTATGATCAGTTTTCTCAGCAGGGGAATCATTACTGTTTTGTCCCTCCTTTTGAACGTTCTTAGTACCTGTCCCGCGACTCTTTTTGCTTTGTTTATGCTACCTGATTTTGTGTCTCAAATTTGGCATCATCGGTGATGAACCCCTCATAAACATGGCGGGGTATCAGGCATATAATGCTTTACGAGTTCAGAAAAGGGAATAGTGCTACTGAAGCAATGCGAAACATTCAGGACGTTTATGGCAACGATATTATGCATGTGAGGAAATGTCAAAGATGGTTTCAAAAGTTTAGGAATGGTGACTGCTGTTTGACAGATGCAGCACGCTCTGGACGCCCTGCTGAGTTTGATGATGACCTGCTATTAGCCGCACTTGAAGAAGACTGTACAACAACTGTCGAAGAATTGGCCCAGAAACTCAATAATCCCCGTCCACCATCCATCGACATTTGCAACAACTCGGGAAAGTGCCTAAGTTAGGAAAATGGGTGCCACATGAATTGTCGGTCGACAATCTGAGGGTGCGGGTAAACATTAGCACAGCTCTTCATTCCCGTGAACTCCAAGATCCGTTTTTGCACCGTTTAGTGACTGGTGATGAAAAGTGGATACTGTACCAGAATGTTAAGCGCCGTCGACAGTGGATTTGTGCCGGAGAACCAGCAACACCACAGCCAAAACCAAATCTTCACCCTCGGAAGGTGTTGCTTAGTGTTTGGTGGGATAAAGGTGGTGTAATACACTTTGAAACCTTACACACAACCAAACAATCACCGCTCAAGTCTACTGTCAACAACTGGATCGATTGAACACTGCACTAAAAGAAAAGAGACCTTCTTTGGTTAATCGGAAAGGAATCGTGTTCCACCACGACAACGCACGTCCTCATACCGCTCGGATCACTTTTGCAAAAATTGAGGAGCTTGAGTAGGAAAAACTTCCACATCCTCCAGACCTTGCGCCTTCAGCTTATCTCTTCAAGAGTCTGCAAAACTATCTTGACGAGAAACAGTATACTTCTTTAGATGACCTGCACACCAGTCTTTGTACGTTTTTTGCCTCAAAACCGCCTGAATTTTATAAACATGGCATCGAAAAGCTTGTAGGACGTTGGCAGTGTGTCATTGATTCCGATGGAAAATATATACTAGATTAAAAAGTTTGTAGGTTTTTTTTTTGTCTTTCAAATTCCGATCTAAAAAAACGACATTATTTATGGGATGACCTGATATATATATATATTACAAGGAATCTAGGGAATCTGTGTAACAAGGGATTTCATGAAATACCTAAAATGTTCTGGGATTTCATGTGAGGTCTTAAGTCGTGATATTTTTGTTAAAACTGGCGAAAATATCACGACTTAACCTTGCATTAAATTTCTGAACATTTTAGGAATTTCATGAAATCCCTAGTTACACAGATTCCCTAGATTCCCTGTAATATATCTTAACCTTGCATTAAATTTCTGAACATTTTAGGAATTTCATGAAATCCCTAGTTACACAGATTCCCTAGATTCCCTGTAATATATATATATATATATATATGTCAGGTCATCCCATAAATGAATAAAGCCTATGGTGCGCGACTTCTGAGACACCCTATATATATATATATATATATATATATATATATATATATATATATATGAATAGAAACGACATAAGTATTAAGGAACGTTTCTGCACACGAGGAAGAGAAATCACGAATAAATGAAAAATGAGGCGAACCGCCCGGGAAAATCATTTATTCGTGATTTCTCTTCCTCGTGTGCAGAAACGTTCCTTAATACTTATGTCGTTTCTATTCATTTATATACTGCGTGGTCATTGCAGTTAAATGCATTATATATATATATATATATATATATATATATATATAACTGCAATGACCGCGCAGTATATTAACGTATAGAAACGACGTAAGTATAGAGGAGTGTTCTGCACTTGTTTATTTTTTCTCTTCCACGTGTGCAGAACACTCCTCTATACTTACGTCGTTTCTATATATATATATATATATATATATATATATATATATAAAATACAGGGCGTCCCAAAAAAATTTATACACACTTTAAATAATTATAAAGGCAGTGTTTATTAAAATACATTTCATTTTCAAAATGTAATAGAATATATATATATATATATATATATATATATATATATATATATATATATATATATATATATATATATAAGTTAACCTTGTGTTAATCTCTCTTTACTTCTAATATTCATAGGTATATAATTTCATCTCGTCTTCTCCATTCCCTGACAAGGTGTATTCTTGAATACACGAAAGCGCTTGGAATAATTTTTTTTATTTTTACTTGTGGGTTTGAAATATATATATATATATATATATATATATATATTCCAACTCAGAATGGTCCTCGGAAAAACTTGTTACACACACACACACACACACACACACATACACACACATACGGAGAATACGAGTAACAGAAAATAATTTCAACTGTACAATTGACACAAGTTTGTTACTTTTATTTTGCTTAGCACAGGGACCCCCTAGGCTAGGTGAGCACCACCTGCGATTCCCAGGTTAAGAAACATTGCCTGTGAAGATATCTGATACAGTATTTCAACTCCTGTTTTTAATAGTTCGTAATAACCAGAGACAGGAAATTGTCATATTCAAAATCCCACTACTTACGGACATGCAATTAATTAATGTGTATAGGGAAATTAATTGTACATTGTATTGTACATACACATAATACGCAACAGTAATTACTGTATTTAGCTTTTTACTATTAGAAAGTACCAATTTGTTATAGTAGAATGAGATAATTAAAATACAGGGTGTTCGAAAACAATGCTTCAAAAATAATATTTTCATATATATACTGTATGTATGAAAATATTATTTTTGAAGCATTGTTTTTTGGGCACTCTACTTTAATTGTCTTATCCTACTGAAACACATTGTAATTTGCTAATTGTAAAATTTGAGAGGTACCTGGGTTTCTGCATGATAGGCCTACGCCTACGCAAGTGTTTTAACATAACCCCATAGATGGGAGTTCAAAGAGGTTAGGTCGGGTGATCAAGGTGGGCTATCCACCGCTGAAACATACCATGAACGTGATTCACCGAAAGTGGTGTGCTATGTCACGGGACTACATAAGCGGTCAATTTTTCTTTGACGATTTACCGTGATTGGTGCAAACTATACTTAACATGTTTGTTACGTACATTTTTACTTCGCAACTTCATAGACACAACCTTTCCTCGGCGCTGGATAGGCCATGGTGGACTGATAGCGTGGTCACCTCAATCACCTTACTTAACTTTTTTGGATATTTATCCGGGTTGGGTATGTTAAAACGCTCGTGTATTGTGACAAACCCGATAGTCTGGCAGAACTCCGTCAAAGAAACGGAGGTCATAGGATCCATTCCACAAGAGTATCTTGCTCAGACTCCAATGGAGTTCGAGCGTTGAGTACACATTTAATCGACAAATGATCATCTCGTGAAATTGGTCTACGCTTCGACAGTTTGGAAATTTAAACAACCATGTATATTGTATGCATAGCGATTAATAAGAAAAAGGACCCATTATTATTTTTCCCCATTATTTCTTGGACACCCTGTATATTCAACAGTAAGAGTTAATGATTCTAAGATGTCAAAAGGAGGTTTTTGCACCATTTAATCACTTGTATAAGTTTATATTTTAAATAAAAATACTTTTGAGCAACGTTTAAAAAAAAAGAAACAAGGTCGATTTTTTTTGCAAAAAAAAAAAAAAAAAAAAATCCCAAAACGTCTCATCACTACACACACACACACACACACACCACACAATAAGAAAGGTAGCATTTTATTTAAATGGATAACTCGTTATTTGTTAGATAGGCCATGTACCATAAGCGAGTTAGTAAAGTATAAATAGAATTAATATAAAAATTATAATGTAAGTACATTCTTCGCTCTGTTTAGGATTTTTGGCCGCCTGACAGCCGTCGTTTGTGGGGAGAGTCTGCTTCCTTATGGTCTCCCTTGAGGTGTCTGAAAAATTTCCTGATTTCGGCTGTGCTGCGGAGGCGCGGTTGGGAGAATTTTCTCGTCATTCTGCCTTCCCACCTTAAAATTAGACACGTCAGGAATGCACCGTCCCTTAATCAGGGAGTGAGGATGAATTTTTTCATTTTAAATGGGCTTGGTCGTACATAGAATACCGTTTAACGTCAGCACTCAACTTGTTTCGTATTGGTGTAAAAGTGAACACGGATCAATTTATATATATATATATATATATATTATAAGAACAGAGTTAATGAATTTTTTTCTTTCCTGTAATCTTCATGAATTTTGTTTCTCTTGGTATGGGGTAGGAATTAATATACTTCGATCTAGACTAGGCCAAGTCCTATTCGTGTTGGCACCGATATGAGAGTCATGCACGGCCCCAACTCGTGAGTGATGTATGTATATGTTTTTAGTTGACTATGAATTGGGAAACTTTATGAAATTTAAAAACAAAAGTGTCTTAAAAAAAACTTGTACATCGTGTATTAGTGATGCAACCCGAGATCCGTGGACTGGTTCAGAATCCAAATATCCTCATTTCGCAGTTACGAGTCACAAATTTGCCAGGAATGCGTTATTTGAACGTTATTCGTATTGCATATTAACCCTCGTCAGGAACCTTCAATTTACTTACGATGTCGGAACCATAGGGTCTACACGACCTCAGGCCTAAAATCTTACGAAATGGTGCTATAAAAAGTTTGTAATGAAACATTGTATTTTGATATTTAAGAACTTTTAACGAATATCATCGTTCCTTTCCATGTTTTGACCCCCCATAATGGTTCCTGATGAGGTTTGAAGAATATTGAACATTCTTATTGATAAATTTAATCAATAAATAAATTGCTTGTATGCATGGAAGCGTAAGTAGGACCTTCTAGAACTGTTGTGTCCCATATATATATTTTTTTTTAATTACACTGGACAACAAATTAGAACTTTTTCCTGTTCCTCGAGTATAAAATAGGGTGATTCTGGTAGATTTTTGCACGCACAATACGAATAGGGATGCGAAATGTTTCCGTCACTCGCAGTTTTTAAACAAATTTAATTTGAATTTTGCTTCAAAAACAAGAATATGTAGGTATAATTGGCAGCATTAGAACTACACTTTTCGGAAGGTACTGGGGCCGAAGATGGTACTGTGGCACTGAAAATGGCTAAAATAACAGTTAGATGAATTGCACTGAATGGGGGGAGTGGTTTGTCAGCAAGTCGGGGGTACATCTCGAAACACTGGAACGAGAGTGGTCGTGGGGATAAAAAAATATAAACTGTGATGAAAAAATTCCACTTATTTTCGAAATCAGCACTAAAACGTCGTCGGTAAGGAACGCCGAACACTACCAGAGGAACAGTCTCTTTGTTGAACAGTGTTATCAAAGGATTATAGTATTAACTACATAGAGTTTAGTTTATTGTGCTTATTATTAAAGTATAACTCGCTTAATTCCCGAAACTTTTAGCTTAATTTATCTTAGTATTTTGGGAAGTTTTTTTTTTTTTGTGGAGGGCGGGAGTTTAACCTCTTTCGTAACAAAGTCACGTGAGGGAGGGGACCTAGCGATTTACGTGGGATCCGAAACACGGATCACTACATCGTCTGGACACGGAGGACGGTCACCCATCCAACTATTACCCGGACTCACCGTCGCTTAACTTCGCTGATCCAACGGGAAGCCGCGTTTGGACATAGGCAAGCTATAGCTTTTTTCAGCGAGATCGAGAGAGACATTCACTGAAAATCTAGTTAGGCCCCTAGTAGCTCAGGCCAACAAAGAGAGATAGCCTGGGCCCTAAAACTGTGACATTGTAAACAGAGTTGAAGGAAAAGTATTTTTAATGAGTATAATTTTGATGGTTTTTTTTTATTTATAATAATATTCGTTATAACTTGTTCTGTACCCCAAAATTAAATTTAATTAATCTATTTTTTCATTTTAACCGCACTGCGCTGCATTTAACGGGTAGTGTTGTGTGCCAATTAAAGCCTTTGGAGGGAATCAAAGCGACGTTTAAACTTCAACAAATTTTTATTTAGTTACTTGAATGATATAACTAAAGGAGAGGAAACGAGTGACACTCTCTCTGAATATGTAATTTAATATATATATCAGACATGGGGTAATAGTAATAGACTATAACAGGATTTTTATAGTAATAGTAATAGATCATAATTTTTTGGCTGTAATAGTAATAGAAGGCAAAGTAATAGAAATAGATAATAGTCTATTACTTTTCTGTTACAGTGGCAATGGACATATTGTGTGAGTAGTAATGACCGACAAAAGGGGAGAGTGCATCATAGACGGTGTAGAGCATCTCCCTAAACGCAGCTATACTACTCGCTCAGTAGTAGAATGGGCGCGTTTTGGGAGAGGAAGTTGGGGTGCTCTGAAATTCTGCCCCTGGAGATGCTCTACACCGTCTATGATGCACTCTCCCCTTTTGTCGGTCATTACTACTCAGTCACATGCAGCTCTCAGTGTGACCGCAAAAGGGTAGATTGCATCATAGACGGTGTAGAGCATCTCCAGGGGCAGAATTTCAGAGCACCCCAACTTCCTCTCCCAAAACGCGCCCATACTACTACATACTACTGAGCGAGTAGTATAGCCGCGTTTAGGGAGACGCAGCTATACTACTCGCTCAGTAGTAGAATGGGCGCGTTTTGGGAGAGGAAGTTGGGGTGCTCTGAAATTCTGCCCCTGGAGATGCTCTACACCGTCTATGATGCACTCTCCCCTTTTGTCGGTCATTACTACTTGTGTGAACAAAACTGAAAAATGAACTGAATCTTCTCTCAACTAAAATAAATATGTTATTTGGCTGCCTCTCAGCCTCATCCTGGATCCATGAGTGCAGAGCCTTCTGCCTCTCAGCCTCATCCTGGATCCATGAGTGCAGAGCCTTCTGCCTCTCAGCCTCATCCTGGATCCATGAGTGCAGAGCCCTCTGCTTCTCAGTCTTATCCTGGGTCCCTGAATCCAGACACTGCTATATCGCCAGCTCAATACCATCTCACGCAAGCCCCTAAGGGGCCTTGGTGAATCGGGATGCTGGGAATGCAGTCGGGGGTCATGATGAGGAGGCATCTTGAACAATGGTGGTAAGGAGGGGCCGGAAGCGAGCGACCCCTCCGAGAACTGCAACCACTGCAGTAGCTAATGGTGGTGGTCCCTCAAAGGGGTCTGGTCCCATTCATGCACCGGCTAGAGGGAGTCAGCCTGTGGCAAAGGCTGGCAGAGAAGGGCGGGGTATCACAGGGGCTGCCAAAACAGATCGTATGATGGCTGTACCAACGAAGACCGCAAACATTTTCGTCTCGAGATGTCGACCTGATCTTACGGCCGAGGAGCTGCAGGCATTTGTGGAAGATAAAGTGAACCTTCAGGTTACATGTAGGAAAATTGACTCCAGATGGACTGCGTACAGTTCCTTTGAAGTTACAGCAGTCTATGATGATCCAGGGGTATTTATCGATCCAGCAGTATGGCAGGAACGGGTATATGTACGGCGGTTCTATGAGAAGAACGGAAGAAAAACACCTGCAGCCCCTCTTGCAAGTGCTTGAGAGGGTTAATTATGAAGACATCGTGCCGTACTGTGGAGGAAAATCTAGCTGGGTCTAATGCTGTAACTGCTGTGCCTGGTATAAGTGGAGTTCAACATGTAGAGATGGTTGGCAGAACTGTTGCATCTTCCTAATTGCAACATTCAAGATAATCTCTTATAACTGTAGAGGCCTAATCTTAGGCAATAACAGCAAACACAGGCGGATCATAATTGATAACCTGTTAGAGGATGCTGATATTCTGTCTGCAGGAAACATGCTATGGAAACAGGACTTAAAGGACCTGAATAGCCTGTCCAGTAGCTTTCATGGGATAGGGGAGGCCACCAGAGATGGTCTCCTTGCAGGCCACCCATCTGGTGGGGTAGCTATTCTATGGAGGTTGGGGTATGGGAAATATATTAGTGAACCAAAACTTGGTTTGAATTGGCTAACTGGAATAAGAATTTGTGTAGACAACAAAAAAATTGTAATTCTGTGTATCTATATGCCTTTTCAGGCAGTTAATAATGAAGATGATTAGGTACCTCATTAAATTGGGGCAGGTCAGCAGTATTATTGATCAGTTGGATACGACATGTGTAGCTATTATTGGTGATTTTAATGCTAATGTGTTTAATGATAATTCTTTGTTTAGCAACCACTTAAAAGCCTTCTGTGAAGATAATAACTTAACCCTTTCATCCATGTGTAGTCTTCCTGGTGATAGCTTTACTTACGTTAGTGATAGTTGGCATCATTGTATTTGTATGTTCATTATACACAGTGATTCACTGGCCTACTTAGTCACTGCTCCAGACAACTATCTCTCACTCTTTTATGGACCTCTTGTATAATGTTTGTACCTGTTGAGTCTGAAATAAAGTGTTTGTTTGTTTGTTTGTTTAACACACTGGTTCTAATTACATCTAAATAGACATAAAGATCCTTTTCAAATGAGTGAAGTACCCCTCGCGGGGTGTGGGCGAAGAGTTACCTAGTTGAGTTTTTTTTCTTCTCTTTTTTCTTTTTTCCTTTTCTTTTTGCTCCCCCTTTTTTTCTGTCTCTCCCGGAATTTCTTTTGTCTTGACTCGGTCTTGTGCCTCTGTTAATTGTAGTATCCCTCCCCCCCCCTCTGTTTGTATTTTGCAGTCTTGGGGTCATCGGGTGCACCCGCCGGGGGGCATCGCTCCGTGGCTGAGCCGTGCTCTGGGGACGGTACGGGCGCCCAGACCGCTGCTGCGTCTGAATTGGGTCTTTGCTTGGCCCTTAACGGATAAATCTCCGTAGTGCCAATCTGCTGTTTTTGAAACGACAGTCAGGTTGGGGGGCGGGCTACCCGGGACGTTGGGCCTGCGCCTTGAAGGATGCAGCGGCGGATGGTGCATTGCCTTGGGTCCGAGGCTGTCTTTTTTGTAAAGCTATTGTTTATGGGTTCAATTTCTAAACTTCAATCCCCTCCTGTTGACGACTCTGGCCCGCCCTTGGATTTGGATAAGACTACTACTTCTGGTCGTTCAGCGGCCTCTGCCTCCGCTGGATTGACCTTCAAGCCGTATGGCCCCCTCTCGTCCTCTGCGGCGTCTGGCTCTCGTGGCCGGACTCGTGGTGGCCGTAGGGCGGGGTCTTCGCGGCCCTTGTTCTCTCGCCCACTCTCGGTTACCGTTACACATGGACCTAAACCGGCTGTCAATTTCTATCCGGTGGACAGGTTCCTTGTTCTCCGCCCTTCCGCTGGCTCCCTTCCGGGCAACTCGGAACGGGTGTTTCAGCGCCTTAAGGCGGTGGGGGTTCCCTGTCGTTATGATATCCGCCCTCTGAAGGATGGGTCTCTTCTTTTGAAGTCCCGTTCTTCGGGGGTGACTGAGTCCCTTCTACAGTTGCAGGATGTCTTGGGTTGCAGAGTTTCTGTGACTCCCTATCCGCAATTGAATAGCTGTCAGGGCACCATTTTCGCTTCCCGTCTGCTGTCAATCCCGGTTGGCGAGTTGCAGGAGGATCTTACCCCCCAGGGGGTAACGAAGGTCTTCCGCTTTTCGTCGCGCCGGGATGGTGCTCTTACCCCGTCCGCTCGTCTGCTCCTGACCTTTGACTCCCTTGTGCCTCCGGCCCAGGTGTTCTGGGGCATGGGTGATCGCCGGTCGTGTGAGTTTTCGGTGCGACCATATGTGCCTGACCCGGTTCGCTGCTTTGGCTGCAACCGGTTCGGCCATGTTAGCTCTGCGTGCCGCCGTGAGGGTAAGCTATGTGTCCGCTGCGGTGGGCCTGCGCACCCTACCCCGTGCACGAAGCCCCCGCGGTGCTCGAACTGCTCGGGGGCCCACCCTTCCTCCTCTCGGGACTGCCCCGTTTTCAAGTTTGAATTCGAGGTGCGGTCCTTAAGGACTACCGAATTCCTTAGTGCGCGGGAGGCGCGCGATAGGGTCCGTGACCGGGAGCCGCGGCGGGGGTTGTCCTATGCTGCGGCTCTTGGCCCTGGCGGGTCCTCGGGCCCCTCCCGTGCTACCCCGGCGTCTACCGGAGTGGTGCCCCCCCTGGAAGTTCCGGGGGTTGGTGGTCCTCCTGGCGCCGCGGGTCCTTCTTGTTCCTCTGCCTCACTTTCAGACATCCCATCTGATTCCCTGCCTACAAGTGCCCCTTCTCCCTCTCCGGCCTTGGGGTCTGGATCCTTGCCTACTCGTCTCTCGGGTGGGGAAGGTGATGCCCCGAAGGGGAGGAGGAAGCGTCGCCGTGGTCGGAGTCCTCCAGACCCGATCATGACCGCTGCTCGCCCTGCTTCCCCTTCACCGGAGGGGAAGCGGCGCGCCGCTCCTGATCCGCTCGGGACTCCCCCCCCCCTTATACGGAGGGCTGGTGAGGCGTCACCTCCCGGTGCCCCGACCAGTGTCCGGGTGTCGGTTGAGGTACACCGCCCCATGACACCCTCGATTACTGACTCTGTTCCCATGGTGGACCCGGTCGAGAGGAGCCTGGCCCTTCTTCATGGAGTCTCTCTCCCTTCGGCTCCTGCTGAGAGTGGTCGGGTCTCTCTCCTGGATCTACCTCTCCCACCTGTGGTGGACCTTTCCTCCCCCCCCCGTCAGTGCTTGTCTGGTTTGACGAGCCCTCGAACATCTGGTTCTCCCCGGCCCCCTCTGGTGGGGAGTCGGGGGTTTCGGCTGGGCCCGTCTCGTCTCCCCCCCCAGGGGAGCCCCCCTCTGAACTCCGTTCCACTCTCCACCTCGTTCTACTACGGGTGAAGCAGCTGCGGGGTCGGTGGCCCCCCTCCCCGTTCGGGGTGAGTCGGGGAAGCCGATTCCGTCCCTGGTTACGGACCGTTGAGTTTGCTGCTCAGCTTGGTCCGTGGCTATTTCTCTGTTTTCTCTGCCTCTTATAATGCCACTTCCCCTTACAGTTCCATTTTGCATTGGAACTGTAGGGGGCTTTTAGCTAACTGGGAGAAGCTTGCCTCCCTGCTGGAGAGCGAGCGGCCTTCCTGTGTTTGTCTCCAGGAGACTATCCTGGCTGCGCGGTGACTCCCTCGTCTCTCTGGCTATGTTGGTTTCCCTTGCCACCCGGATGAGCACAGACGCCGGCGGGGTGCGGCGATTTATGTGCATCATTCGTTACCATCGCGAGGTGTGCCTCTTCGCACTTCCTTGCAGGCTGTGGCTGTGCGGCTCTTTTTAGATCGCCAGTACACTGCCTGCTCGATTTATATTCCTCCTCATGACCCTCCTTCTCGCGACGCGGTTCGCGAGTTGGTGTTGCAACTGCCTCGACCGTTTCTCCTCCTCGGGGACTTTAACAGTCGCGACCCGGCTTGGGGAGATGTCCGGTCGACTAATGTTGCTGGTATGTTGCTCTCCTTAATGGAGGAACTTTCCTTCGCGTGCCTCAATTCCGGTGAACCTACCTACTTCCACGGGGTTCATTACCTGTATTGATCTCTCCTTGGTGTCCCTCGATGCCTTACTCGATTTTTCGTGGAAGGTGTTGGGGGACTCTTATGGCAGTGATCATTACCCAGTCTGTCTTGAGCCGGTCGGACCGCAGCCGGGCGTCTCGTCTCGACCGAGGTGGTGCCTTGCGCGGGCTGACTGGCCATCTTTCAGAGCTCGTTCCGTCATTGTCCGTTCGGTATTGAGCTTTGGCTCTGTGGATGAGAGCTTGGAGTTCTTCGAGCGGGTGGTGATGGGCGTCCGGAGGACTGTATTCCTCGATCTTCCGGTAACCCGCGGACGCGTAGCGTCCCGTGGTGGACTCCAGCATGTCACCAGGCGGTGTGCGAGAGGAAGAGGGCAACGCGCCGCTTCCACCGCACCCGGCGCGCGGACCACTTGATTGAGATGCGGCGGGCGAAGGCTTTCGCCCGCCGGACTCTCAAGTTGGCCCGTCGGGCCTCTTGGCGTGCTTTTGTGTCCGGCATTCCTCATCTACCCCTTCTGCTGCTGTGTGGCGGAAGGTACGTAGTATCGAGGGGAAGCCGGTCCCTGCTAGTCGCCCTGTCCTTCGGGACGGGGACGGCTTCCTTTCGGATCCTGCTGCTGTGGCCGATCGGCTGGCCGGTGCTTTTGCTGCGGTTTCCCGTTCGCCTTCAGCTGCGGATCGTCCTTTATCGGAGGTCACGTTCCCGCCCCTGGGAACGAGCCCTATAACCGTCTCTTTACGATGCGGGAACTTCGGGCTGCCTTGGCAACCCGTCGTTCTTCCGCCCCTGGCCCTGATGACATTCCGTATGACTTTTTGGAATCTGCACCCGATGGCCCTGCACTTCTTGCTGGATCTTTTCAACCGGGTGTGGTTGAGGGGTCGTTCCCTTCCCGTTGGAGGGAGGCGATTGTGGTCCCGATACCTAAGCCGGGGAAGGATCCGGCGGAGGTGGCGGCTATCGGCCTATTGCCTTGACGAGCTGCTTATGCAAGCTCCTTGAAAAGATGGTGGCCGTCCGACTTTCCTTTACACTGGAGTCGCTTGGGTTATACCCCCCGACCCAGTATGGCTTTCGTCGATTTCGGGGTACTCTGGACCCCCTTCTCCTCCTTGGCCATGATGTACGGGAGGCATTTTCCCGCCGGAATCTTGTTCTGGCCGTCTTTTTCGACGTCCAAAAGGCCTATGACACGACCCGTCGGGGAGTTGTCATGGACCGTTTGAAGTCTCTTGGTTTTGTGGGCTTTTTGCCCACGTTTCTTCGTAACTTCCTCTGCCGTCGCACTTTCCGCGTCCGTAATGGGGCGGCCCTATCTGACCTGTATGTTCAGGAGGAGGGGGTGCCCCAGGGGTGTGTTTGAGCGTCTCCTGCTTCAATCTGGTTATGTCTGCGCTACCGGGAGCCTTCCGCCCTCGGTGCGCTGTTCCATCTACGCAGATGATCTGGCTGTCTATGCCGCGGGGACGAGTCCCCCCCTCGTGGAGAGGCAAGTCCAACTCGCGGTCAATCGGGTTGAACGCTGGGCGTCGTCGGTGGGCCTTACGCTGTCTTCCCCGAAGACTTCGTGTGTGGCCTTCCTTCCGTCGAGGAGACGGGGATCCGGCGCCATCCCGGCCTTTAACCTTACACTCGGGGGTCAGCCTCTGGCCCTCGTTCATCAGTACGCTTCTTGGGTATGGTTTTCGACAGCCGTTTGAGCTGGGTTCCCCACCTTCGCCGGCTGCGCGAGTCCGCGAGACGTACCCTGGATTTGCTGGGACATCTGTCGCATACTACATGGGGCGCGGATAGGCGGACACTCCTCCGTTTGTACGTGTCCCTGGTACAGTCCAAATTAGACTATGGGAGTGTGGTGTATGGCTCCGCCTCCCGCACGGCCCTTCGGATACTGGATCCGGTCCTCTCTAGAGGACTGCGCATGTCATCTGGCGCCTTCCGCTCCTCTCCGGTTGATAGTCTGCAGGTTGAGTGCGACATCCCTCCCTTGGAGGATCGGAGGTCGTTCCTCATTGCTAAGCACTATCTCCGGATCCTCCGTCTTCCCACCTCCCTGTTCCAGGTGGTTGAGAGGGCGTTCTGCCGGGATGGGGGTTGGTATTTCACCGACACGGTGACCTCCCTCCTCGATGGTATGGGCACTCCTCCATCCGTTATACCGGTCTCTTTCAGGGTGTTGCACCTTGGGAGAGCACCCCTGTTGCGTGCTGTAGGGCGTTGCGCCCCGTTCGCAGGGCCGATTCTGACTCTGCCTTGCTTCGGTCTCTGTTCCTTCAGCATGCAGCGTGTCACTCTGCATGTGTTGCGGTCTTCACAGATGGCTCGAGGTCGTCGGGGGGCGTTGGGGCCGCGGCTGTTCCCCAGTCGTTTGCCCTTGCTCCCCGATGTACCCGTCTCCCTGATGAGGCTTCCGTTTTCACGGCGGAGCTCTATGCCATTCTGAGCGCTCTGGAGGTGGTGCGGGAGCATCCGGATGGGTCGTTTGTCATCTATTCGGATTCCCGCAGTGCCCTGGATGGCCTGGAGTGTTTTGACCCTGTCCACCCACTGGTCCGACGAATCCAGCTACTGTGCCATATCCTTGTCGCTTCTGGTGGCAAGGAGGTGGTATTTTGCTGGGTCCCTGCACATGTTAACGTGGCTGGAAATGAGGCTGCCGATCGAGCTGCCCGTTCCGCGTGCCGACTACAGGTTTCACCCGTGTCCCTCCCCTTTTCCGATTATATCCCTGGCTTCCGTAGGTTTTTGCGCTCCCGGTGGCAGAGTCGCTGGGATGGCGCTACAAATAACAAACTCTGCAAGATTAAACCCAAATTGGGATGTTGGGCCTCTTCCTTCCATCGGTCGCGCCATAAGGAGGTGGCTTGGCCCGCCTCCGTATTGGCCACACCCACCTGACCCATGGCTATTTGATGGCCGGGGATCGGGTGCCCCGATGTCCCGATTGTAACATCTTACTTACAGTTGCCCACCTCTGGTGGAGTGTCCGCTTTACTCTGCGCTGCGCGCAGAGTATTTTCCCTTTTTGGAGAGCGTCGGGCCTTGTGATAGGCTTGGCGCTATTCTATCGAAGGTCCCTACTTTTCGGTAACCGGGTTGTTCTCCTTCCTCCGCGCCCGACTTCTTTACCGGTTGTGACTCTATATTTTTTTTTTCCCCTCCTCCTCCTCCCCGTCTATTGTTCACTTCCGTTAGCTGTTTCATAGTCTTCGTCCTGTGTTCGCTCTGCTATCCACCTTTCTTTGGTGGCCATGAGCGGTCATACTTTGAAACAACCCCCCCCCCCCCCAAAATATATATATATATATATATATATATATATGAGAGAACACCATGCTTTCACTTGTAGACATAAATTTTTCACACAGGAATAGTGAAGTATAGAACAAACAAGGTTCTCTCCCTCCGCCATCCACTGCTGACAGGAAAAGTTGTGAAAAATGATTTATATGAAAAAACAATTAAAATAGCGTCAGAGTTCATTCACACCATGCGTACACTTATCTTGTGTACCCAATTACGCATTAGAGGATGGTGGAAAATATAGGTTATCATTGAACACTAAACTACTTCATCTAATCTATATCATGCATTTTTTTAAGGAATTTTTATTTATATACAAGTCGTCATTTTATCGTTGCATCATTTTTTTCCGTTGAGTGCCGAAACCATTGTGCCAAGAGAATTGCTTTTAAAATTTTACTATTTTTATTGCCATCTTTCGCGGTGGAATTACGTAGATAAGGGAAAACTTAAGAATTCCCATGAAAGTACACACCAAGAAAATGATTTCTCATCTTTTTCAAGAAAGATTTATCATATCGTAATGTACTGTATACTGCGTCCTTCACACTGATCCAGAGGCATTTTCAGCTGACCAGCACCCTATAATCTAAGAATTACCTCCGACGTAGTAGATGTACATTTTTTTTAAGAAATTATATTACGCACTAAAATTCTACTCCAGCTAAGTAGTTTCTCAGAAGATGAATATATATTCGGAGGTTTTGACCCTCGAGATTCTCATCTGTTAGAAATGCATATAAAAAAAGGTAAAAAAAAAAAAAAATTGAAAACTCCCAGTGCTCTGATACCAGACCTGACCCGCGCCTCCTACTACATTTACGATTTAAAGGGATCATCATCGTCCTGGTCCACCCTAACCATCTCTCCATATGACCCTCCTTTGTAGGCTTATTCGGAGGCTTTGACTCCCGAGCGTTCTCACAATGACACCACCTACTATTCTGTAACCTACCCCGCGGGGGTAGGCTTTTCCACCCTTTGACTATGTTGTCGGTGAAAAAGGCCATCGCAACGTTTGTTTCAAATCTTTTACCCCTTATTTTAATGAAGTCATTGTTTCTCGTAATGTTCCAATCGTCTGAGTCAAAGAAATTCGCATAATTTACGTTATCAAAACGATTTAAAATTTTGAACACCTGAATTAATCCGCCTCTCATACGCCAAGTTTTGGAAATCTAAATATGTTATATCTTCCGCGCTTTGACAATCATCAATACCGATGACTCCTAAAAAAATTTTAATAAATTTATTAAGCAATATTTATTTTTACGAAAATGGGCCCATGCTGACTTTATTTAATAAGATTATTTCTTTCAAGATATTCGACTATACGATATCGAACAACTGAGTCTGAAAGTTTTTCAGTTATAGAAATTAGACTAATAGGCCTATAATTTCCCGCTAGTTGCTTATCTCCTTTCGTAAAAATTGGAGTTATATTGACTTGTTTAAAATCCAAAGCAACAACAACAACAACAACAACAACAACAACACCCCCTGCGATAAAGATTTATTAAAAATTTAAACAAAAGGTCATGACCTGGCGATTTGTTAATTTTTGACCTGGCGATTTGTTAACTTTTGACCTGGCGATTTGTTAACTTTTGACCTGGCGATTTGTTAACTTTTGACCTGGCGATTTGTTAACTTTTGACCTGGCGATTTGTTAACTTTTGACCTGGCGATTTGTTAACTTTTGACCTGGCGATTTGTTAACTTTTGACCTGGCGATTTGTTAACTTTTGACCTGGCGATTTGTTAACTTTTGACCTGGCGATTTGTTAACTTTTGACCTGGCGATTTGTTAACTTTTGACCTGGCGATTTGTTAACTTTTGACCTGGCGATTTGTTAACTTTTGACCTGGCGATTTGTTAACTTTTGACCTGGCGATTTGTTAACTTTTGACCTGGCGATTTGTTAACTTTTGACCTGGCGATTTGTTAACTTTTGACCTGGCGATTTGTTAACTTTTGACCTGGCGATTTGTTAACTTTTGACCTGGCGATTTGTTAACTTTTGACCTGGCGATTTGTTAACTTTTGACCAAGCTATATAGTGAGGAATCTCTTCACTGTAAACAGTTATGTCAGTAAGTAATGGAACCCCATTTACGTCACTAAACATATTACTTGCCACCGGAACAAAAGATATATCCTCAACTGTAAAAACATGGTGTAAAAATGTTGTTTAAAATTATTGTCGTCACCCCAGAGTTGTTTATTAAGTTGCCACCTGAGTCCACTTGTGACCCAATATTATGCCTCAAAAGATTTCTATTGCTAGCATAATTGTAAAGCTTCTTAGGGTTTTCAGGGTTTTCTTTACATACACGAACTACCTGAATTTCAAATTCGCGTTCGGCACTTCTAATTAAACGTTTAACCTTTCTATGTAAATCAATATAAGTATTAAAGTGCTTCTGCGCGTGATCCAATTTATACATCTTTTAGGCTACATTTCTATTTGCGATTGCTTTTCTTATATTTCTACGAGTATTCCACCACTTAAGTTGCGCGTTGAATTTACCTCTCTTGACTCTCCTTGGTTACGCAGCATTCGTCTGAATTTACGAATAGATTCTTGAAAATATATCCCACATGCTAAGAACACCATCCACCGCTAACTTCATCCCAGTTTATTAAACGTAATGAAGCTCCAAAATCAGCTAAATTTACTCTCTTAAAATAAGGCACCTTAATTAACCCAATTAACACTGGGTCGGACAGTAGTTGGATTAGAGGCCGTCTTCTGTGTCCAGACTATGTAGCAGCGACCCGTGGTTCGGATCCCACGTAAACTGTAGGAGGTTTCCTTCGTCATGAATTCGGATGTTGCGAAGGAGGTTAAACAACCCCATCATTACATTTAACGAATTCTATCCGTTCGAAGACGCACATAGTTCTGATTTAGTATTAAAATAAATTTTTACTTAACAATATTACTTTCGTAAATTCTTGGAAGAACCCCAGAAATTAGGACGTTATTCGATTTGTCTTTCAAAGATTTAATTAAACTTTGGTATTTAGCTACAAATCTTATATTCTACTATTGAAATTATACAAATTGTTCCCTCCAACGTGAGAAACTAAAAGCAGATTTGCAGTTTCTAGCTTTAAAAGTCTTTACCTCCTGTTCTATTCTGTCTATTTTAGCCAACGCCTGGTATGCATATTCCCTTTGTTTTTTCTCGCCGGAAAGAGATTTTCTCTATTGTGGTGGGACAATACCCAGAAGTATGAACGACTCGGTGTATCACTTGCCGCGAAAACGCCTTTCACGGCGGGAGACCCAAATTGAAAATCGGCGACATTCAGAGTTGGCAGACACACGCACATCTCAGACATCCAATTACAGAAAACACGCTCACACTTGCTTGCCTTGTTAATAAGCGAGACAAGTATTTTGTAGAAATACATAATTTAAAAAAAAAAAATGCATGGCATGGATTAGGTGAGGTAAAGTTACATTTCTGTCGTCCCTCTTTCTTTTTTTTTCCCCTCTTCCTTCTCTTGGTGGGCTGGGCGCATGTGAAAGGTGAGGGCTTGTGGAAAATCTGATTTCCTTTCTCAATTCCTGTTTCAACCCCTTTCCTGTAGAAGCATTTTATCACCTTGCCGGCGTGATGGCTTTGCGCAACGTACGTACTTAATCCTTTTGAGGCTAGCTTGGCGTGGATGATGGGGTCTTCGTTGGCCCGATACCTAGGTAATAAGAGTTGTAAATATTTTGTATAAAATCAAAACATGTTCCAGGTTTTTGTGACGATATTAATTTTCCAAGATGAAGGTATTTTCTTCAACCTTTTTACATACCCGCCTCTGGCGGGGAGGGAGTGGAGGGTGGGGACCGAAAGGTCTCTGAAGCTTCCTCTTGGCCTTGTAACTCTTTCGTTTTACTCTATTTCTTTAAAAAATTCGGTATCCATAGCTTAACATTAGACGAGCCAAATAACGTTTTCATTTTCGTTATCTATAATTTCTAATAGACGAAATGGATTTTGGCAATCGTTCTGAAGACTCGACTACGACTTTTGCTGAGCATCGTTTCTAACCAAAGTAAAATTACCATCGGTTGAGTTGTTTCTATTTGATTGAAGTTCGTCGGCAGTTTTAGCTACTTTTGCGCCAATTTTTTCTACGTTATACTGAACCAGTTACTGCAGAGGTTAGACCTCAAACCGAACCGAACCGAAGCTAAGAAATAGTAATCTTTGTGAGGTTAGTTACAAGAATGCGGGTCCCATAAAGTTAGGTCTGAAGAATGGCATGATAAATGAATTAACAATGACTCGTAAGGGCAATGGTGGTTGGTTGAAATTAAAGCGTGGAGTTTACAAGTAGGATTTTAGTCTTAAACGATAAAACTAAGGAGCTTTGTAGTGATGGAGTTGAACTTATTGATTTGTGGGATGATTTTAATGAAAAAAAAAGGATCTTTACGGTAGGGATGGGTCGTATTTGAGTAGAAAAGGGACTACATCATACGTCTCTTTATGTGGTCTTCGGGGTTTTGAAAAATTATTTCGGGTTAACAGAGGGCACAAATATCAGGGTACACAAATAATTAGCAATACTTATTTGGGGTTATAAATAAAAATTATGATAGGAGTAGACATACAACAGTCAAACAAGGCAGTAGTAATAAAACATTACAATTGATTGAAAAATAGCGGTCGGGACTGGTCCAGTTGCATCATTAATACGTACGGTATACCTGGAAAGGGATAAGTTAGAAAAGTAGGAAATTAAGAGCTGCTGGGACTCGAACTCGCGTCGCCCGGTTTTACAGTCAGCGCTTCTACCGATGACGTCGTCCAGAACCCCTAAACAGGTTCGTTGATGCAAAAGCTATATTTAATGCTGTTTGACCATACTCCATTCAACTCCCGAGCCCTTATAAAGCATATAAATGCTTTATAAAATTCGCACTTTATTGACTTTTTTGTCTTGGTTAAGTTGGGTTAATGCACTTGCACTTAAAACACACACACACACACACCACATCTATATATATATATATATATATATATATATATATATATGGGATGAATTTCACAATTAAACACGTGGAATGAATGAATGAATGATGCAAACCCACAAGAAAAAATAAAAATATTCCAAGGTCTTTCATGTATTCAACAGTACACCTCGTCTGGGAATGACGTCATTCCCTGACGAGGTGTACTGTTGAATACACGAAAAGCCTTGGAATAATTTTTTTTCATGTGGGCTCACACACACACACACACACACACACACACACACACACACACACAGAGGGTGATCAAATTATTAGAGCCACTACATAAAAAATAGTTTTTCTTGTATAAGTTTATTTCTAATACTAATAATAGTAAAATTTGGCTAATTTAAATGCTTATTTTATTTCAGAATATATTTATATACACTCTACACAGTATATTAAACACATTTAGTACTTAGTCGGTCCTCCTTTGGCCTTAATTAAGGCAGCAACCCTTCTAGGCATACTCTCTATACAGGCTTTGCAGCTGGCCTGTATCTCAGGATCACGGTTCCAAACGGCAATTATTCGTTCTATTAACTGTATTCGAGTTATTTCCTCGCCTTTCAGTCTACGCTTTACTACTTCCCATAGGTTTTCGATAGGGTTCATATCCGGAGAATTTTCTGGCCAATCCACGAGAGAAATATTCTTTGCAGCCAGAAAACTTTTAACTGACTTTGCAGTGTGGCATGGGGCAGAATCTTGCATAAAATGAATGGCTCACCATTTGGAAACCAGTCCGCGATCTGTGGAATAAGTCTTGTTTCCAAAACCTTTCGGTACTGGTCCTGCCTCATAGTACCCTCAACAATGTAAATTCGTCCAGTACCTTTACCGCTTATCACTGCCCATATCATGACAGATGTTGGATGCTTAACCGTACTTACGACACAGTCTGGATGATATTCCTCACCAACACGTCGCCTAACGTACTGTGATTTATCAGACATGACTAGGAATGTGGATTCGTCACTGAAACACACCTAAAGAGAAAGAAATGATTGCAACCAAAATGAAATGTGCCTTGTCATACAAATATCAAAATAATACATTTTACTCAAAATAAGCATACAAGATCACTAAAATATTGTGACTTACCGATTTCCAGTTCGCACTTATTAAGCAGATTACATTTTCTCCAATGTTTTCAAAAGTTTTCCCCCGATTTCAATGAAATTTGTAGCAAATAATCACTATATATAGCAGCATTGATGGCATTCATTTCGATAAAGTATTTTGATAATTAAAATAATTATCTCATTTTATTGAAAAATATGTAAAATATTGTGTTCCGACTTATTAAGCACGTATTCTATTTATGGATCTAAATGGTGAAATTGGCTAAGAAGAAGGATTTAACATTAACTGAGAAAAGAAAAATAGTCAAGTTACTCGCTGAAAATATAAAATCTATTGAAACTGCGAAGCAGTTTGGCAGAGCTTATCGAACTGTAAACAAGTTTGCAGCGGAGGGTACCAAACTGAGGCAGCGAAGTGATAAAGGAGCTATAAGAAAAGTGACAAAGCGGCAGATATCTGTAATCAAGCGCAAATTGTAAAGCATCCATTGTCCTCAAGTAAAGACGTTTTTGAGCAGGCTGGCATACATAATGTACAAAGAACATCTCGATGTTGAATCCTCCAAACAATTGGCAAGACGTGTAAACCTACGATTCAGTCACCATTAACAACCAGGTACAAGAGCAGCGTGTTGAATGGGCGCGTCAGTACGTGAAAACAGATTTTAATACTGTATTGTTCACCGATGAATGAAAAGCAACCCTTGAGGGACTTGATGTTTGGTCAAGAAGATGGATTGCTGAGAGCCAATTTCTACCATCGAGATTAAGACGCCAACAAGGTGGAGGTAGTGTCATGTTTTGGGCAGGATTGATAGCTAGGCAATGAAGTAGCTGTCCCATACAGAGTGCCTGATGATGTAAAAATGAATGCCCAGTCTTACACAAACTTTCTAAAAGAAAACCTCATTCCATGGTAGAGATTGACCCTTTAGCAATCCATCTTCTTGACCAACCATCAGATCCCTCAACGGTTGCTTTTCATTCATCGGTTAACAATACAGTATTAAAATCTGTTTTCACGTTCTGACGCGCCCATTCAACACGCTGCTGCTTGTACCTGGGTGTTAATGGTGACTGAATCGTAGGTTTATACGTCTTGCCAATTGTTTGGAGGATTCCACATCGAGTTGTTCTTGGTACATTATGTATGCCAGCCTGCTCAAAAACCTCTTTACTTGAGGACAATGGATGCTTTGCAATTTGCACTTGATTACAGATATCTGCCGCCTTGTCACTTTTCTTATAGCTCCTTTATCACTTCGCTGCCTCAGTTTGGTACCCTCCGCTACAAACATGTTTACAGTTCGATAAGCTCTGCCAAACTGCTTCGCAATTTCAATAGATTTTATATTTTCAGCGAGTAACTTGACTATTTTTCTTTTCTCAGTTAGTGTTAAAAACCTTCTTCTTAGCCATTTTCACCATTTAGATCCGTAACTAGAATAGGTACTTGCTTAATAATTCGGAACACAATATTTTACATATTTTTCAATAAAATGAGATAATTATTTTAATTATCAACATATTTTATCGAAATGAATGCCATCAATGCTGCTATATATAGTGATTATTTGCTACAAATTTAATTGAAATCGGGGAAAAACTTTTGAAAACATTGGAGAAAATGTAATCTGCTTAATAAGTGCGAACGCAGTGTAAAGTGAACTTTGAGTAGTATTTAGTCCACTTTAAGCGTTTTTTGATCATTGTTGGAGTCAACTTTGGCGTTTTCCTTGGCCGGCGACTACTCAATCCAAATTCCTTGGCACGCCTTCTTAAGGTTATTGTCGAAATGTTGACGTTTTCCTTCTCCAGCTCGAATTTAAGTTTGTTAGTAGTGCTTCTATTATTTACTAGTTTCTTTTCAATGCATCTGTCGGCTCTAGGTGTAGTTATCCTTTTCCGACCACATTTACCCTTTCGTTTTGGAGTCAGCTCTGGATTATCCCCTTCAACTTTAATTTTTGATGCGATCCTGTCAACACTCGCACGTGACACATTCAGTTCTCCGGCTATTTTTATGTGAGAATAATCAGTTGCAGTCAGCAGCGAGAGCATTCTACCTTTCTTCTTTGGCGATAGATCACATTTCTTACCCATGTTGGGTAGCCTACAGTACATAAAAGTTATTCCTGTAAAGAAACACTAATTTAATAAAAAGAATCACAATACGCTGCTGAGAAACAATAGCATATGGGTGTATGAGTGCATATTTCACGTACAATGGTTTAAATATAACTTATCATTAACTTAACATACACTTAACGCACCTGACCACTTGACACAACCTTCCACGTTTACAGCTGAAACACTACTGAACCCACTTTTCCCATACTCCCCTCCCCCTACTCCCCAAATTAACCCCTATCATCAGTTTCTGTTATTCAGGTAGAGAACACTACATGTGTTAACAATTTGGAATACTGTCTGCATACTTAAAAGGTTATTATTTAGACTAAAAACACCATATTACTGTATAATGAAAATGTGTGTTTCAAGGGGTGGCTCTAATAATTTGATCACCCTGTGTGTGTGTATATATATATTAGTGTGTCCCAATTTTCTTTGTTCCTGAAGTTTGTCATGCACACCCCCCTAATTTCTTCCACTCGTGAAAACACGCCAGCAAGATGAATTTCATTCGTGTTCTTTAATTTTAAGGGTCCCCTCAAACCATGTGTTACTATTGCTGAACGGCTACTCTCTACCTTATACTAATTGTAGCATATTTCTTTTCAGGTTATGGATACAAGAAAGCAGGAGACTGTGTGGTTGGTGGGGGTGTTGCGAAATGAACCCCTGGAAAAGCTGTGTCAACTCCCGACAGTGGGAGATGTTCTTCGACATCTGTTGTTCTTCACTCGGAAGAAAAAAATGTCCACGGCGGAAGCTGCCAATGTGGTAGCTGATGAGGTTATGGCGGTGTGGGCTCGGGCATCTATTCCGACCTCCCACAAGCCCAAGTGCGTCGAGAGCATCAAGGCCCTCTCCACGGACTACGAGAAGGTTGCCAGAAACCGAAACCATGGGGGAGAGAAGCAACTGGAGCGGGAAAAGGGATTCCAAGCCAACCTGAATACACTGTTCGAAACAGCTCATGCCAACGCCATGAAACTCATCAAAGTCCCCGAAGATAGAGACTTTCTGAATGACCAGCGAACCGTGCGGAAGATGTACATCGGAGGAGAGGACCTGGAGTTTGCTTGCAGGGCAGCGGAGCGGGAGAAACGCCGAGCAGCTGAAGAGAAGAGGAAGAAGAAAAGCCGCGAAGAGATGGACTCACTGCAAGCAAAAGGAACGGTGAAAAGTGGGTCTTCTTCTTCGGAGTCCATGGAAGAAGCATCCAATGATGATGTCCAATATTCTCTCCTGGTCCTTCGGCTCCTCGATCCGCTCCCAAGGACGGCCAGGTGTCGGCAAGGAGGATCATCCAATATCCAATTTTGCTGCAGCCCTGGATCGAACTGGAACCTCAGTATGCCAAGCGATGCACATTGTGGCTCCAGCACTCGCTGCCGCGGGAGTTGAGTTATCCTCGGTCACCTTGTCCAAATCAAGTCTTCACCGTTCACGGCAGAAGTCCAGGAAGAACTTGGCAGCCGGAATCAAGACCGAGTTCAATCCTGATACGCCACTTGTCGTCCACTTTGGTGGCAAACTCCTCCCTGATTCGGATGGAGGGAAATCGGATCGCATACCAGTGCTGGTCAGCGGGAAGAATCTTGAGAAGTTGTTGGTGATCCCAAAAATCCCTGACAGCACGGGACAGCGGATGGCTGGAGCTGTTCTGAAGGTGCTGGACGATTGGCCGCAAGTTCAACCATGGATTGCTGGTCTCTGCTTCGACACAACAGCGGCGAATACCGGTATTCACAGCGGCGCTTGTACGATTATCCAGGACCAAATGGACCGCTGCGTTCTTTTCCTGGCTTGCAGACACCACATGATGGAATTGGTAATCACTTCAGTCTTTGACCTGTTCTTCAGGTCTTCTGGCCCCAAAATTGCGCTGTTCGCTCGCTTCAAATCCCAATGGGAGTTCATCGACCAGAAGCAGGCTTCTCCGTTCAACAGCGATGGCCCAAGCGACATTCTTTCGGAATGGGGCATTGAAAAAAGAGCAGATTGTCCACTTCATTGAAGACCAGCTTGAAGTTGGCCACCCAAGAGACGATTACCGGGAGTTCCTGATCCTCGCTCTGGTCTTCCTCGATGGTCATGGCAAATGAGATCTCCGGTACAATCGTCCTGGAGCATACCACCGGGCCAGGTGGATGGCCAAAGGCATTTACTGTCTTAAGATGTTCATCTTCCGAAGCCAATTCCACCTGACTGCTCACGAGGTCTGGTCACTACGCAGGATAAACGTCTTTGTCGTCACCATCTACCTCCAGAGGTGGTTCGAGGCTCCATTGACGGCGGACACGCCTGTCAATGACCTGGAGCTGTTGGAGGACCTAGAGCGGTACAAGGCGGTGGATCATGATGTAGGTACCACCGCATTGACGAAATTCCGGGGCCACCTCTGGTACCTAAGCGAAGATTTAGCCGGACTCGCTATGTTCTCCTCCAAAACCACCGATGCAGAGAAGACGGCCATGCTCCAAAACCTGCTCAAGAAGACCGAAAACCCAAAAGATCTGCGTCGGCTGGAGGGAAAGAGTGTCTTGACCGTGAGATGGTCAGATTTGAGCACCTTGGTCACGAAAAGGACTCAAAACCTTTTTCATTGCCTGAAGCTGCCAGTTCCAAAAACCCCCAAAGATCTCGAAGGATGTGCACCATCGTTGAAGTCTGTGGTCTGTGAACGACGCGGCAGAACGGGCGGTGAAACTGGCGCAAGATTTCAACGAGGGCCTGACAAAAAATGAGGAGGAACGGCAGCTCGTGTACCAAGTCGTTGAATACCACCGCCAGCAGTTCCCCTCAGCAGACAAAAAGATCCTCTGTCCCCCGAAATGAAATGTGCCATTAGGAAGAATTTCCATTTCCTTTAATTTAGTCATTAGAAAGAATTTACATTTCATTCTTCCATTCTAGAATGATTAATGCTGAGCATTTACGTTTGTTCATATAGGGTCGAATAAACAAGGTCAATGAGGGGACCCTTCCCCTCCTAATAGGCCAATGAAATTTCGTCCGTTTTTTCCTTTCTTGAAGTGTAATTAATTAAAGGGGTGTGCGATTTGACTCTTGCAAATTTTTATTTTCACATGTGCGGCTGGGACACCCTAATATATATATATATATATAATATATATATATATATATATATATATATATATATATATATATATACACACATTTCAACTGCAATGAACACGCAGTATAAATAACGTAGAGAACGACGCTTGTATAGGAGAACATTCCGCGCAAGATGAGAAGAGAGAACGAACAAATGAAAAAATGAGGGGCATTGGTTTCTGCGCGTATGTAGAGGAATTAAGACTTCTGATTGACTGAGGACCATGGTGTAGTGGTTATCATATCTGACCGGCAATCGGAAGATCCCGGGTTTGATTCCCGGGTGGTTACCTCATTTTTTCATTTGTTCGTTCTCTTCTCATCTTGCGCGGATGTCAGTTTTTCAACATTACGGATGCGGATCTTTAATTTCAATATCCGCGGGTGCGGATATTTAGTTAATCTATCAATATAATATAGAATTATGAATATGACATAATTTTTCAAATTTCGTGATGTTACTATTATGGCAGGCAAATGCATAAGAATTAAACGTAATATTAATGTTTTCATTATGATAAAAATAATAACTTTTTCAAGAGTTTCAGCTACAGAAAATTGAATGAAACAAGTTTCATTCAATTTTGTTACCAGGTATTTATATTTTGAGGTTTATATATTTGTTTGTTCATTAATAAATAATTAATACTTTACATGAAATGTGCATGACTCGGCCTTATAAGCTACTTTATAAGCTAATTTAATTGTAAATTGCATAATTTATTAGAGGTAATATCCGCATAACATCCGCAGTCACAGATGCGGATGCTAAAAATGATGCGGATGCTAAAAATGATGCGGATGCTAAAAATGATGCTGATATCCGGTCCACCATTATATATATATATATAAAATTAAATAAATAAATAAATAAATAAGAAGTGCCAATTTTTTAGACGCAGCCAACACATTTCAGCTGCTAAATACTATCCAGCAATTACAAAACCAGCTGACAAATATAGGAATCCGAGAGCCGGATAGACGGTACGAACAAAGGCACTTCATGCTTTATCGGGCACCCCCATTGGAAAACAAATCGGAACCACCTGTATGCGAAAACGAAAGATAAAAAATAAAAATAATCCTAGCCAACATACAGGGCCTTAAATCAAACCATTCCACGAACAAAGTTGTGTACCTGAAAGGACTCATGCAAGAAGCCTGAGCAGACTTTGCATGCCTCACGGAAACTCATCTAAAGGACTGCCAGGCGAACTGTGAAAATTGAGAGTCCTGTATTGACAAAACAGAAATACAAATTGACAGCTACAACATCCTCCGAGCCGACAGAACAGTGAGACGTAAAGGAGGATGTGCTATTTACACACGCGAAAGGCATTTGGCAGAAATGACTATAAGTACCTCAAACAGCTACGTAGAATGTGTAGCAGCAAAAGTTGAAAAATTAAATATGGTGCTAATTGTAATGTACAGACCCCCAAACACGCCAACCTCAAAATTTTCAGATTCCATTACAGAGATAAGAAACTGGGTAAAAGATCTACACACTCCAACCCCAAATATTTTTCTCTGTGGTGAGTTTAATTTCCCATTCATGAAATATTAAAAGGATAGGAAAAAATATGTGTGTACACCAGGACAAGAGGGGCACACGAGAAGACCAGGAGCAGGTAAAAATGCTACTAGCTCTAGCTGATGAATTTATGTTAACGCAAGAAATAACAGAAAACACAAGAAAAAACAAGTGCCTATATTTGGTATTCACAAACAACAGTAATCTAATTGATAATGTAGAAATATCCCCAACTATGATATCGGACCACAACATCATTGAAATAACAACTAATATAAAGGCAACAGGAAAGGAAAGAACACGCACAGCAGAACGAAGCAGATTCGAAATTTTTAATTTTCACTCTAAAGCTATAAACTGGGAAGATGTTACATCCAGCATGGAAGTAATAGATTGGAAAACCATTTTCGAGGCCAAGACAACGGAGGAGATGCTAATGACGTTAGAGGAGAAGACGTTAGAAATTGTGGGAAAACATGTCCCAAAGATACAACAAAGAGGAAAGAGAAGCAGGTTCGAGAGACAAAAGAGGGCATTGTTTAGAGAGAGAAAAAGAGTGACTGCAAAATTAAGTAACTGTAAAGATAACAACATCAGAAAAATATTAAATGATAAACTGCAAAGTATCGATGTCGTCATACAGGAACTAATCGAGAAGCATACAGAAAAAGACGACGACGACGCTATAGAAGCGATAAAGGCTAACTTAAAGTACTTCTATAATTTCGCAAAAAGAAAGTCGAAAAACCATGCGACTATCGGACCTTTAAAAAATGAGAACAGTGCTTTATCTGATGATCTAACAGAAGTATCTGAAATATTAAGAGCTCAGTACGAATCATCTTTCAGTATCCCAAAAACTGACAAATTGATATAGGATAGAAACGCGTTCTTTGAAGAAGAACCACAAGGGGAAAGTATAACGGATTTCGACTTTACGACGGTTGATATTACAGAAGCCATAGGAAAACTAAAAACACACACAGCGGCAGGACCGGATAAATGGAATGCCACACTGATCAAAAACTGCAAGAATGCAATCGCTGAGCCCCTATACTGGATATGGAGACGATCACTAGACATGGGAGAAATACCGGGTATCTTGAAGAGCGCAAACATAGTCCCAATATATAAAGGAGGAGATCGATCTGAGGCCAAAAACTATAGGCCAGTGTCGCTTACATCTCATCTTATTAAAATATTTGAAAGAATAGTTGGACAGAAAATCTCTGACTTTTTGGAAACTCGGAAAAAATTCAATGATAACCAACACGGGTTTCGGTCAGGCAGATCATGCCTATCACAACTAATGGAACACTACAACAACATTATTGATGCACTTGAAAGTAATGAAAACTATGATGTACTATACACAGACTTTGCTAAAGCGTTCGACAAGTGTAACCACAGAATCATAATACATAAACTGAAATATATGGGAATAACAGGAAAAGTAGGGAAATGGATATATAATTTCCTTAGTGAGCGGCGGCAAGTCGTTACAGTACAAGGAGTATCTTCATCAGAATCAGAGGTCCTCAGCTCAGCACCACAAGGAACAGTATTAGCTCCACTACTCTTCATAATCATGCTAACGGACATAGATGAGGACGTTACCAGAGACAGCACAGTAACATCCTTTGCGGATGACACAAAGATCAGTAGAAAAATAAGAAACCCAGAAGATATAGGATCTCTACAAACCGACATAAACAGAATCTACAAGTGGACGGAAGACAACAATATGAAGTTTAACACCGAGAAATTTCAGCTATTACGGTACGAAAAAAGAGAAGACCTAAAATTCATGGAATATTATACCCCAAATGGACAGGAAATTCAGAGAAATTACAGAGCAAAAGATTTAGGGGTTGTAATGACAGATGATGCGAAATTTGAAACGCCAAATAAGATAGCAGTGAACAGAGCAAAGGGAATAACGGGACAGATATTGAGAACCTTTAAACGAAAGGATATGAATGTAATGATTCCTCTACTGAAAACCCTGAACATACCCAAATTGGAATACTGCTCGGTCCTAACATCCCCATATAAAAAAGAAGACATTAGACAGCTGGAAGGGATCCAGAGAAGCTTCACAGCCAATATCAATGGGTGCAAAGAACTAAATTACTGGGAAAGGTTACGCGAACTAGACCTATATTCACTGGAAAGGAGAAGAGAGATATGCACCATTATTTACACTTGGAAAATAATGGAGAAACTAGTTCCTAATCTTACTCTGAACCCTATAACTCCCCAAACAACGGTGGAAGGTAGAAACGGTAGACTGTGTCGTATTCCCAAATTGAAGGCGAGACAGGGAACATCCTTAATCCTGAAAGAAAATAGTTTTGTAGTGAGAGGACCAAAACTGTTTAATCAGTTGCCCAATGACCAGGCCAACTTGAGAGGAGGGGCGACAAGCTTGACCTTCGCGAAATGAGAAATCATCGTGCGAAACCTTTGTAAGGTTGTAAGGTAAGGTGATAGATATAATATATATATATATATATATATATATATATATATATATATATATATATATATATATATATATATATATAGCAAAAGATTTAGGATTGTAATAACTGATGATGCAGAATTTGAAACAAAATAAGATAGTAGTAAACAGAGCAGAGAGAATAAATGGGCAGATATTGAGAACCTTTAAACGAAGGGATAAGAATATAATGATTCCTCTGCTGAAAACATTGTTCATACCCAAATTGGAATACTGTTCGGTCCTAACATGCCCATATAAAAAAGAAGACATTAGACAGTTAGAAGGGATTCAAAAGTTTCACAGCCAAGATCCAAGGGGTGCAAAGAACTAAATTACTGGGAAAGGTTACGCGTACCAGACCTATATTCACTGGAAAGGAGAAGAGAGAGATACACTATTATTTACACTTGGAAAATAATGGAGAAACTAGTCCCTAAGGTGCCATTCAAAAACAACGTGGTCCTTAAAGGGTGAGGGGGGTCTTGACGTTTAACCACGTGGCCACGTCCCAGACGACCAAAGAGTACGTAAGCCTTGGGAAGAAATATAAATACGCTACACTGTATGCTGCAATTAATACTCGTATGTATGCATCCACTATGTATGCTCCAATAAATAATTTTTTGAACATTCAAAATTACATTTTTTAGTCAAGATATTATTTTCAATTAAAGAAACAAACAATTAATAGTTTATTTAGAAGATATGCCTTTTAATTGTTCATTTACCTCATTACCTCTCAATAATATAAGAAATCTAATATGGCGACTTACATTTTACATAAGATTAAGAATGGGTGGGGGTGACATCAGAAGACCACGTG
Organism: Bathynomus jamesi; assembly: GCA_023014485.1. Taxonomy (NCBI): domain Eukaryota; kingdom Metazoa; phylum Arthropoda; class Malacostraca; order Isopoda; family Cirolanidae; genus Bathynomus; species Bathynomus jamesi. Next base: position 389,612 of record JAJOZX010004487.1, read on the forward strand.
GTTTTGGAGCGGGGTTTAAGTCATTGGCCACAAATGACCACAAGGGAGGGGGACGGGTTTGAAAACCACCCGAAAAAAGGACCACGTGGTTTTTGAATGACCCCTAATCTTACTCTGAACCCTGTAACTCTCCAAACAACAGTGGAAAGTAGAAAAGGAAGACTGTCGTGTTCCCAAATTAAAGGCGAGATAGGAAACATCCTTAACCCTGAAAGAAAATAGTTTTGTTGTGAGAGGACCAAAACTGTTTAATCAGTTGCCCAATGACCTAAGAAACACGAGTGGTGTTGCGGTGGACATCTTCAAAAGAAGATTAGACGTCTGGCTCAGAACAATCCCCGATGAGCCGGACGTACCTGGCTATGCGAGGTGGAGAGTACAAGAAACAACTCACTACTTCACTAGGCCAACTCGAGAGGAGGGGCGACAAGCTTGACCTTCGTGAAATGAGGAGTCATCGCACGGAACCTTTGAAAGGAAAGGTATGATTGACACCAGTCATTGTATATAGCTGAAAAATACAGTAGAACAAATCTCTCCAAATGCAAGATATTTTATGTACAGTACAATATACTCCTTAAACCGCACTGATTGTTGCAAAAGGGTGTGCCGCTAAGTGAGAGACTTCTTCCCAGGGCGTATTTTCAAATTGTAATAAAGAAATAAAAAACTAATGACGTACATTGAAATTAAATATGTCTACACGACAAAATCTAACACATTGCTTTATAAGTTTATAGTGTGCACTCAAGTAGCATAAACACATGAAATAAAGTGCACACACACACACACACACACACACACACACACGGTGTATAGTTAAATATAAAGTTTGTGAAGAGTTTACTGTACACTAATTCACATTTTTTATTGTTGAAAAGATAAGTACAGAGAATATATAAATACACGTTTTTACAGCAAGGACATGGATCATAAGTACATCTAAAGAACTGCCAAATATGAGGCAATAAGAATGAACTTTCATGGCAAATATTACTGTCTTATATCACACCGACTCCATATATCGGGTGATTTTTTTTTTTTTTAAACGTGTCACACTTCAAAAAGGTTTGCATTTTTTTATTATTATTTATTAACTGAAGTAAAAGCGTAGAATTTTTATTATACCTTCTCTGCAATTAATCCCTTAATGCAAAACATGCTCCGCGTGATGTCATCTCGGTTCACGATAATTACGCGATACTTTCACGAACAGTCCCTGTCCAACGGATTATCATGACCATAAACATCGTCAAATCTAAACCCGTGTGACTTTTATCTGTGGGATTATTTAAAAGATAGAATGTTTAAACAGAATCCACGCATAATAGAAGAACTGAAAGTATCAATTGAACGAGAAATTTTACAGATTTCAATAGATACTGGAAAATTTTGTTTGCGTGCGAAGAATTAATGAACTGAAGGACATCACGTAGAACGTGTTTTGTACTAGGGGTGCTAATTCACAATGTGTACGAAAGGTACAGTAACAATTTTGTTTTTATTTTAGTTAGTTAAAAAATGAATCTCTCTAAATTGTCAGATGTTCAAAAAAATCATTGGGTACGTACGGTCATGACATTTATGTAGTAATTCGTATTCATTGTTGAAGTAATTTAATAGTATAACTAATTATTACCGAGTTGAACTTGAATAAGTAAATAATTGCCAAGCAACCTAAAATTTTGTTTCGTAGGATATGTTGGATGGGGGGAGGAGTCTTTTGAGCGAAAACCTCGTGCCCCACAGAATTAGCAATGTCTGCGTGAACATTTCACATTGGGGGACAGTGACGAGCCCGCTACGTGTAATGCATTCAGCTCGACTAACTTCTTCTTTTGAAATCAACTTATTTTCCCCGTGGGTGGCGTTCCAACATCCAACCATTCCACTCGTGTAATGTAATGGTCAAATGTCTCTCGCGTTCTATAGTTTTAATTTTGGGTAAGTTTTATAGGATCCTTACGTTTGCTGTTCCTTTATTTTAATATTTATACCGGGCCAATTATTTTATGGTCCCCTTATCCGCACCATGCGTTCTAGAAAAATGCCTAATAATAATCTTCCGCACCACGAAGTAAACGGACAAACAACACTTAAATTAAGGATCTAAATATTCGCTCTCCGTAAATGGCAACATCCACGAAGAAAGCTGCGATCTACTTCAAAATATGATATATCCAAAGGAGCATTAAGAAATGTGAACATTGAATACGAAGGCTAAGCTCGTTTCCGAAGGAATGCGTTCCCTTTGTAAATAGGCCACAGTTATTTGTTTGCACATTATCAAATGTCATTTTTACCGCTGGTACAAAACCGAAGCCTGATACCTCTTATTTTGTTGTTTATTGATGACATTCGTTACAGCAACTCGCAAACGTTGTTTTTTAATGCTCTCCTTATTTATTATTATTATTATTATTATTATTATGTAGGTCTCACGTTCTTCTTTCCAGAATTGGGTGGTGTTCAAAACGGGGTGGTGGTTTTGTTTTTTCATTTCTTCTAATCTGGAACATCTTTCATTAGCCGATGAGTCTTGTTTATTTCGTTTTTGTACGTTAGAGAAAAGCTGTTTTTATTAACAATTTTAATTGCGCGTCATGATGAATAGGTAGCGAGTGGTGGTCTCGTTTTCTGACTAATTAATGACGATGGGACTGTAATTGCGGTAGTCTCGATTACCGAGTCTTTCATTATCTCGTCCGTCCTTTCCCAGCAAGTAAATATTTAACTAACGAAGGGAGAGGCGTAGTAGTAGTAGCAGCAGGAGGAGGAAGACGACGGAAATTTCGAGGGAATTTTTTGTTTACTGGTCGCGGTTTGGGAATTGTTTTAAATTTAGTTATATCGCCCGATTCATTCCCGAAACGTTTGCTGCTCGTACCTACGGTATCGTACCCCCATCATATTTCGTTATTCGTCCGTCTTCTTCGTAAATTGCGTGTCTCGCGGGGATTTTAAATGGTTTTAACTCGAGCTAATTATTAAAATGTTAAGAAATATTTGCATTTTTATTTCCGACAGCGGTTATTCCACCCTCAAATCGTTAAATATTACCGTGACAGAAATGTAGAGAGAGTGGTTGCGCATCGATTAAAAGTACTTAAAATTTATTTTTCTTTTCCAACGACATATACCAGTGACCTTTTTTGACCTTTTTTGACCTTTTTTGACCGTGTCGCATTTTACTCAAAATCTTAAAAAATTCAAACGAGAAGTTGCCCGAAATCCTTGAAGAATCTCCGCTTTGTAATTAATAATAATTCACTGGGGAACACAACTTTTGGTGACTTAGATGTTAGACCTGTTTCTGGGTATATTGAGGTCGCTGATTCTAAAAATGACATTAGTTTTTCTCCATCAGCTCTGCTTATCAAGATATGATATATATCTATATATATTTCTATATAATGTATATAATATTATATAATTGCTGACTGGCAATCACTGTTGTTGTCAATTGAATACAAAAGTATGATGAATGTCAGCAAAAATAGTGTATTAACATCAAACAAGCATAAGGTACGAAAAATATTTATTAAATTCAAACAAGCTTGAGACACGAACGGCAAAAAAAGTTCTTCATTGAGACATCTCACATAAACCGCGTTTCTGAGATTTCTTGCGATGAGATGTGCCAGGACATTCGCGTTGGATGCTCCAGGCTCCAGCAGTAATCTGCCATCATGTGAGTATCCCATCGTCCGCGGTACCGTTCTTCCATGGTCCTTAGTTCTTGGTGAAATCGTTCACCCTGTTCCTCGCTTAGATCACCGAGGTTATCTGGGAAACGATCCAAATGACTGTGGAGGTAATGCAGTTGATGCTCATTTTACAGCCAAGTTTACAAAAAGAAGAGAGCATATCCACTAGTTCACCGTAGTTATCGGCCTTATAGTTCCCAAGGAAATTCTTCACAACCATACTAAACGATGACCACGCACGTGCCTCAATGTTGTCCATTGAATCTTGGAAACGCGGGTCTTTCATGAGTTCTCTGGATTTGCGGTCCATCGAAAATACCTGCCTTCAGCTTTCCATGCTCAGCGCAGGAAATTTTCTACATATGTAGCCAAAACACGTCCCATCTCTGTTCAAAGCCTTTATAAATTGTTTCATCAAACCTAGTTTGATGTGCAGTGGTGGCAATATGATCCTTTCTCTGTCAACCAAAGCTTCTTTGATGATATTTTTTTCCAACCACCATGTTTTCTCTCAGAGGCCACTGTCTTCTCACCCAGTGTTCATCTTTAGCTCTACTGTCCCAGAGACATATAAAGCACGGGTACTTGGTGTACCCGCTCTGCTGGCCCAGGAGAAAATTCACCATCTTCACATCCACACAGATCACCATTGGTGGTCTCGGTATGATATCTTTTCTATGACTAGGGCGACTGTCCCGTGCTCTTCTCTCATACCGACTGAGTGACCAATTGGGATTGATCTGTATCTTGCCGTTGTGTAGAACACATTTTAGGCTCCGTTTGGAGCTATCTATGAATAACCGCCATTCACTGGTGTGTATTCCGATATGCCCATTTTCATCAGCAATCCGCGCACATTGTTGCAGAAAACTAAATCGTTCTCTTTTGAGAAGAAGGGCAGTAAATCCTTTTCTCTGTCGCGATATAACGTGATTTTGGTTCCCGGCAGCAGTAAATTTTTTTCTCCCAGCCTGGAAGCTAACAATTCAGACGATTTCTTCGAAAGACTTAAGTCCCTTATGAGGTCGTTTAATTCGTGTTGACTAAAACCTTCTGCAACTGATGACGGTCCTTCGAAATCACTGTCATTTTGCCCACATATGCTTTCTTTGTCAGTAGCAGATTCATCATCATCTTGAGGGAGCTCTGGAAGATGGCTGAATGATGGGACAGGTATCTCATCTGAATGTGAAACAGGCCGTCTACCTGAGTCTATGTCAGGATACGTCCATTGATGCCCTTTATATTCACCAAACAAAAGTAACAGTCATCACTGTGGTTTCTCTGTTCTCTCCATACCATTGGTATACCAAATTTCAGGCACCTCCTCTTTCCGTTGGTCCATTGCCGCAGATGCTCCGTACACGTTTTACACACAACATGAGGAGCCCATGGCTTATCTTGGTCCCCTAGTTGTACTTTGAAATAGGCAAAATAAGCTTTTTTCACAAAATCAGTAATAGTTTTTCTCTGTTCAATGAACGTGTACTCTCCGCAGATAAAACAAAACACATCTGGATGATTTAAACACTTTCTTCGTGATGAAGCCATGTCAACACCTGTAACAGGAAAGAATTCACGTTAGTACACGTACAATACACATGCAAAACAGCAACATCAGCAAAATCATAGCTACAATTTAATTATACAGATGCATTTAGATTTACGAGCAACTCATAATACCGTTCCAGAAGGGTAATAAAGTAGGTAATGACGTATGCAATATGTCAAAAACTAGAGCTGCAAGAACAAAATGGATGATATTTTCTGAATCAGTGGCATGAAAATATCCAGAATAAGGTCTAAAATCTCAGGCACCAAGAAAAAAAAAAATTTTTTTGTTCCCCAATGTAATGAATCTTAGTTACAGAAAATAATAATAATAAAAAAAAAATAGAAATCGAGCTCTCAAGATTCTCTTATGCCGATGACTTGAAAAAAAGAGGAAAGCTTTAACGTAAAGAGCTTTTCAAACGTACCGTATTGGTTACCGTATATTATTCAAAGTAAAGTCTTTCGTAATACGGTTGAGACTCCCTCACTGAAAGTTAGAAATTTTATCTATTTCGCTATTGCTTTAAATTTATGGGCTAAGGATTTATTGAATCTGTTTTTCACGGACGACTTACTTCATTGTTTGGTATTAAGTGCCTAGGCAGTAAATCCTCTTTTGCGCTACTGTATTTAAACCCGTTTGCGCTCTTAGCTCTGAGCTCACTTCGCTTCATTCGTAATTTGCGGCCGAAATATTTTTTGAGTTAGGTTTGGTCAAAGACGTCCGAAGTTAGTCCTTTCTGGTAATAACTTTATTATAATAATCGTTTTCCGCTCAATACTAAATGTAGTGAAAACAAATTAACTCTTTAATACAAAATTGCCTCACAGACGGACTCTGGTACACGTCGTCGCTTGAATTTTAATCACCCCCCCCCCTCCCTTTACACACACACACACACACACACACACACACACAACACACACACACACACACAGTGAAAGCCCGATGCTCTTTCCCTTGTGAAATTAAATATGAAAGGCGTTGTTCCTGTGTAATTCAATTTCGTGCGCGTTAACCCAATTTTAAAATGTAATTACATTATTATTTATTTATTTATATTATTATTATTATTATTATTATTATTATTATTATAGTAGTCTAATTCGTGAAATAGGAAGTTGATGTGTTGCCACTTCAAAACCAAATCAGACAACAAAGTAAACCAATTTATTTGAACTTAATTCAAGGCCTAACGACCATTCTTCCCTCCCCCCTATCATACAGAGTTGACATTTGGAATAATTTAGAACCTAACTTAAAACCATATTACCCTAATTAATTCTTTCGAGTACTTGACAGGTTTCCTTAAATAACAAAATGACACTATATAGACGAGGGTACCTTCCCAACTCGGATCCCCTTTATCCCCTTTATCACGCTACACTCCTAACACCCCTTCCCTCCCTGTCTCATTAACTTTTTAGAAAAATTAAATTCATTTTTGTTCCTTAAAAACTTTTTTTTTAAAGAAAATATTCAATATTTAGATCGTAAATTTTGCCACACTGCAATTTGGAACTTTAATGTTTTGGATATAAAATTATTTTCATTATTTACGTGTGTGTGTGTGTGTGTGTTGCGTGTGCGTGTGCGTGTGCGTGTGTGCGCGCGCGCATTTAATTTTTATTTGCAGTATTTTATTATGAGCCACAGTGAGGAATTATTAGAATGGACCATTCTCATTTCCCTCGCGGTAATCGGCTTTTGTTTTACGCGAGACAATGGACGAGTGTAAACGTTCTAAGGTTTTTACTTATTTTCTAATCGTACTTTGGCCGATTGTTTTTAATGAAACAAACAACAGAAAGTCATTATTGATATCGCCTATTTATAATTTTTTTTTTTATATAGTAAGGAGGGGGCCAACCTTGGGCCGTAAGAGTGCCACCTCCCCCCATAGAGGAAGAAGTCATAATCAAGGTCCAAGATTTTCGAGATGGCTGGACACTCCGCGTTTGAAAGATTGGAGATTATAGACTAGGGGAAAGATGGATTGGGGAAGATTGTTCCAAATTTGGCCGGTTGAGTAGATGAGAGATTGAAAATACCGATCACCCCTTCCTTTAGAAAGTTGGACGGAAAAAAAGAGAATGTGTCGAAAGTGTGGTACTGCTTACACACCTTAGAGGAGGCGGCATGCAGTCGCAGCATTCAAAAGAGCAATGTCCGTTATAATAGCGATAGTAAAGAGAGGGTGAGGCAACATTGCGGCAAAGAAAGAAAGAGAGAGAGAGAGAGTTACGAGGAAAAGTAGTACCTCAAAAGGCTTTGCGGCCCATACCGAGGAGGTACCAATGGCAACGGGTGCCAGGAAAAAATTCTATCACCCTCAAATAGTGCGCAAGATCTGGTCTAACCTTTTCTTGAAGTGATCCACGGAGGAACTGTTCACAACTTCTGAAAGTAACCTGTTCCACGTGTCACAGATCTTATAGGTAAAGTAATTCCCACACACACTAGTCCTAAACCGTTTCAAATCCAACTTCCACCCATTGTTGCGAGTTCGGTTATCATTTAAACTAAACATGATTCTAAAATCGACATCGTTGAACCCGCGTAAGAGCTTGAAAACCTCCCAAATCAGTGGCCTCGATATTACTCCCAAACATCGAGTAGTCCGACTTGGGATTGGCGTAGCCAATGTGCATCACTTTGCATTTACCCAAGTTAAACGGCATTTGCCATTTTTCGGACCACTCTCCTATCCTACCTAGGTCCGCACGCAGTTCCTCGATCGCTTCGGGCGTCCCAACATTGGCCCCAAGCTTGGTGTCATCAGCGAATTTGGCGATCCGACTGACGATGCCACCGTCGATATCATTTATGTAAGTGATAAAGAACAGTGGCCCCAAAACGGAACCCTGAGGAACCCCACTAGTGACCGAGGCCCAACCCGAACTAACCCCTTCAATTACAACCCTCTGCCGCCTATTCTTCAGCCAGTTTTCAATCCACCTACCTACTTCCCCACCGATACCCAGCGCGCGCACTTTCGCCATTAGCCGGCGGTGAGGTACCTTATCAAAGGCTTTCTGAAAGTCGAGATAAAGTATATCAATCGCCCTACTCTTATCATACTCACTCAACATGACGTGGAAAAACTCGAGCAAGTTGGTGAGACACGACCTGTGCCGTCTAAACCAATGTTGGGAGTCCCCAAGCAGCTTGTAGGAATCCAAATGGTCAACGATCCTATCCGCTATTATCCCCTCTAATAATTTACCTACAACTGAAGTGAGATTAATGAGCCGATAGTTCCCTGGACTTTCGTGATCCCCTTTCTTAAAGATAAGGGTCACATTGGCTTCCCTCCAGTCACAGGCACCTGGCCCGTCTCTAACGATTTGTTGAAGACTGTAGCCAGGTGGGGAGCCACCTGGTCGCGCACCTCCCGCAACACTCTGGGGAGAAACTGGTCTGGCCCAGGAGCCTTAAACGCGCTCAGTTTGTCTATTCTATCGGCAACGACTGTCGCGGTACATCGAATACTATCCAGGCCAGCACCTTCGTGCCTGACGCCTGGCTCGGGGATGACGCGGGTGTCCTCCCTGGTGAACACTCCCGCAAAATACTCATTAAGCACATTAGCGATGATGTCCGCGTCGGAGGTCCGCAGAACGCCGCTTCGGTCCTTTATCATGCTTCTGATGGGCTTTCTACCATTGAGAGAGAGAGAGAGAACTGATGAGATGGAAAAGCCTTTGATTCTACCCAGTCAAGTAAGAACTGTGTAGATTGAGCCACCTCGCACATAAGAAGCGTACTCCATACAGGCAGGGCTAGATACCAGCAATATAAATGATAATGGTAGTGGTACAATCATTTTTAACTCACTTGGTACTGGTATTTGTAACTAAGTGGTACTGATATTACCAACTTTCCAAAATGGTACTGGTATTAGTTGTGGTATTGGCTAATATATAGTTATAGGGCCTACAAACACTTTATACATGTAGAATCTATTTTTATTATTACAAAAATGAAATACTATTTTTATATTTGGTATGCGTACGGTAACTAAAGAAAATGTTTAACTTTTTGATCACTAAAGTCTATCTTTAATATTGCCAAAATGAAATACTAGCTATTTCTTAAATATGCATAAGGTAACTAAGTAAAATTTATAACCCTCTTCATCACTTGTAAAAGAAAAGTTTAATTCGTTTAACTGAAATTAGAAAAAAAAAACATATCTGCTTCAGTTAAGTCCATTAGATTTCAAAAGTAAAATGTTATTTAAGGAGGTTTCTAACAAAGATGACCTCAAATCATTGAGAATGAAGTCCGCACTGACTCGAGTTGAAGGAAGGGCTGAAACTATTTGAGCAGCTTCTACTAAAGGATTTGGTCGTTTGACTTCAGGTTTTATAAAATCAGTAATAAAAATAAAGCTAGAATAGTTCTTATAGGGCCGAGAGCATCAAGGAACTTAGGAATCTTACTTGAAAAGGATCAGGATAGGGTTGGTGTTTTAAGTGAAAATACCAACAAAATATCACCAGATTATGTGGTATACTAGCTGCTTTTAAGAGTTATTGGTATTTGAAACTTTAAATGGTACTGGTGCCAAAATCTAAGTTGTTACTGGTATTTGGTACTGATACTGGTTCCCAGCCCCGTATACAGAGGTGGACAAGTCCCCTGTACAGAGAGAGCAACTGAATGGGGGTGAAGAAACTGCGGAACCTGTACAGCACACCTAACCTCTTAGAAGTTGTTTTAGAAAGAGAGTATATGTGATGTTTTCAGGAAAGATGACGAGAAAAGGAAACGCCAAGAATGTTAAGAGAAGAGGAAGGATTGAGTTGTGTATTGTTGAATGTAAGGGGAAAGTTGTGTGGAAGATTGTGTGGAAGATTGTGGTTAGACAAATGAAGGAACTGATTTTTGAGGCATTGAAAGCAACAAAGTTTTCTCAGCCTCAGTTAGAGATAGTAGAAAGATCAGAGGTCAGTTGCATCATAGTCGTCCCACGCAAAAGCATCGAGTGTCTGTTGAGAGGGACGCTTTGTGAAGCGAGTGGAGAAGTGAAGAGTGGACTCGTCGACATTGGAGTGGATACGACAGGAAGTGCAGACAGAGTAAGAAGCGGCGAACTGATGAGATGGAAAAGCCTTCGATTCCACCCAGTCAAGTAAGAACTGTGTGGATTGATCCACCTCGCACATAAGAAGCGTACTCCAATACAGGCAGGGCTGGGTACCAGCAATATAAATGATAATGGTATTGGTACGATAATTTTTAACTCAATTCGTACACCACTATTAATAGCTTTTGGAGAAGAACAGTGGCCATTTACAACCGCAGCTATAGATTGGCCAGAAAGGAAATCAGGGATGAAGGCACGGATAGAACGACAGAAAGCGAAGGAGGGCAGTTTGGAAATTAAGGATTTATGCCAGACTCCATCAAAAGCTTTTGATATGTCTAGCGCAATAGCAAAAGTTTCACCGAAATCTCGAAAAGAGGACTACCAAGAGTCAAAGATATACCGTATGTAAGAAGATCAACAGTAGAGCATTCCTTGCGGAACCCATACTGACGATCTGAAAGAAGAATGTGAGAAGAGAGATGTTTAAGAATCTTTCTCTTTAAGATAGATTCAAAAACTTTAGAAAGGCAAGAAATTAAAGCAATTGGACGATAGTTGGAGGGTTGAGAGCGGTCATCCTTCTTTGGGACAGGTTGAATGAAAGCGGACTTCCAGCAGGAAGGAAAGGTACGAGATGAAAGATAAAGTCGAAAGAGTTTTCCTAGGCAGGGTGTCAGCACAGAAGCACAGTTTTTGAGAATAACAGGAGGGATACCATCAGGACATTACGCCTTCCTGGAGTTGAACCCAGATAGGGCAGAAAAGGCATTTTTGGAAGAGATTCTGCAGTAATTTCTGACATAATTAAGTCAGAGGGAGGCGATGGAGGAAGAGCACCGGAATCGTTCAAGGTTGAATTGGAGGCGAAAGTTTGAGCGAAGAGTTCAGCTTTATCAGAAGAAGAGAGAGCAACTGAGCTGTCGGAATGGAAAAGAGGAAGGAAAGAAGCAGAAGTGAAGTTGTTGGTGAGATTGTTGGCTAGGTACCAAGAAAGAGCAAGAAGAATTAGAATTAGATAGGTTTTCATATTTTTGTCTGATGAAAGAATTTTGGCGAGTCGAAGAACAGATTTTGCGCGATTCCGGGCAGAAATATAAGCTAAGTTAGAGTCAGGAGTTGGATGGCGACAGTACCTTCTGAAAGCATCTTCTCTGTTGCGGATAGCATTAGAACAAGCAAAGTTAAACCAAATTTGTTTCGCATCAGTTCTCGTAGTAGGAATAGAATATAGAATGTACGCCTCCATGCCCGAGGGAATCATCTCCGTGATGCGCTCAGCGCACTCGGAGGAGCCCCGCCCTCGGAAGCGGTAATTATTCCGTAGGAAGTCAAAACAGTACTGCCTAAGAGCTTCCCTCCAGCGACGCTGAAGTGCCAAAGGCGTCTCCTTTTGGGAGATCCAAAGGCCGAACCTGAGCGATAGGACAGGGAACAGATATAAGAGTGTAGTCGGAGAAGCACAACGTAGCAAAAGTTTGACAGATTAAGGAGGAGGATGAGTGGTGAGGAATAAATGCAGAATGTTGGCCCTATCTCGAAAACGATCGGGGATACGAGGAGGGTGCTCTGCAGTAGATCAGTTAGGATAAAGAAGTAAGCTAGTTCACCAGGGGGATGTCAGTGAAATGAGAGGAAAGCCATAGGTGGTGGTGAACATTGAAATCTCCTAAATTAGAGATTTCAGCAAAAGTAGAGTGGGATAGGATGCATTCCATTTTGGAAGTGAGGTAGTCAAAGAGTTTTAGGTGGTCAGTAGAATTAGGAGAATAGTAGACAGTGGAGATGTATTTAGTTTGAGATCGGCATGTAAGCCGTCGCCAGAGGTTGTAGAATTCGGAGGATTCAAGTTCGGAAATACGAGAGCAAGTTAGGTCGTTGCGTATATATACGCAACATGCACCTTTGGAGTGAAAATGAGTATAAAGTAAGAGGGTACACAAAAGAGGTTGCTGTCAGTCGATCTAGAAGCCTGAGTTTTAGTGAGGAAGAGAAGGTGAGGTTTAGAGGAAGAGAGGTGGTGTTCAACAGACTGAAAATTTGAGAAAAGGCCACGAATGTTGCAGAAGTTTATGAAAAGTGTATCAGGCAGAGGGCCAGAACATTCGATTGGGCAATAACTTCATTTTCAATGCGGTACTGGGGTCATTCCATGTCAGTTCAACGGAATTTTGGGTCGAAAAAACGTGACCATCACCGATTTGTTTTTTTTTGAAAATTGGCACACTTATAGATCTCGGTGAGAAAAACAGAATGGCACTTGTTTCAACACTCTAGGTCATATGGTTCCGGAGATATGGCCATTCGAATTTTGTAAAAAAGGTCAATTTCCAAGGTCATACCATATTTCAACATGAAATATCTCGGCTCCTATTGCACTTACAGAGACCATTTAAACACCTTTTTAAAGCTTTTAAGCAGATCATATTTTACCTCAGTGGTAAAAAAAAAAGTTGATCTTATTTTTCACCTTTGACCTTGTGTAGGTCATTTGATGTCACAACCGATTTTTTTCTCCTTTCACCCAATTTTGGGTATACATGTCTACCTTAACCTAGAACAAGATTTTTAGTGTTAAGTTAGTATAGACGCTACAGCCATTTCAATGGACCATACCTACCTCCATTTTGACCAAGTACCTTTTTCCACCAAACTTTGGAGCGCCGTTTCTTTGGAACTGTTTGAGCTAGAGTGTTGAGAAAAGTACCATTAGATTTGTCTCACTGAGATCTATAATGTCTGCTATTTTTAAGACAATTTGCCTTTTAATATATATATTAAAATAACCTATTCCTTCATTTTTACCAATTGAGTTATAAGAACCGATTCTTGTCTAGCTGGGTGAAACCATGAAAAAAGAGGCATCAACATAACTTTATATTTAAAAAAGGCAGTTATTAGGTATTTACAGTATATTTTATGGAAGCCATTATTGTTACATTTATAATAATAATAAAATATTTGTATACGCCTTTCAAGGTAATTATTTATCCTACCAAAGATTTGACCTTAGACAAAAACTGAGGTTATTATTCAACAGCAGTTTCACTATTCAGGCGTTTCCTCAAACGCGGATTAGGAGTTGAAAGCACTCCCTTCTCCCTCACCAAACTCTTTGCTTGCCTAGCCATGCAATCTGAGCACTTAAATTCTTCTCTGATCTTTACTTGTGTCCATCTTTTTGGTAGGATAGTAAGAATTGTCAGTTTTTCACTTCGACTTGTCACTTGATTAAATTTCTCTTTTAGTTGTTGAAGAATCTCCAGTTCTGTATCATCTGAGTCACTGCATGAAATTGGTTGTTTAGTTGCAAGTTCAAGCTTTCTTTTCACAACTACTACTACTTTCCTCAACTTTCTCTTTGCGTAACCAGCGCTGTCAGAGAGTTTACATGGTTTTATTGGGGTCTCATCAAGTGTGGCCAATGAAGCATTGAATTTACTAAGCTCATACTGCATTTCAACTACATCTCCAACGGTTTCTAGCTCAGATGGGGCACTTGATGAGGTGGATGGTGATTTTTCAAGTGGTTCACATTCAGGCATTGGGGATGGACGATTTGCTAGTATATTTCGACAGGCTGCACATGCTTTATGATTATTTGTTAGTTTCAATTCAGGATTTTGATCGTCAA
>JAJOZX010004488.1:0-5000 GCA_023014485.1 Bathynomus jamesi
GAAGATCGATTACACGACTGAACTTTCGATCATTTCAAAATTTAGCAAAGTTTTTAGTTTCAGTTTAACAGAAATGAATATATTTAGTAGTGTATTATATCCTGGTTACCCTGTTTTCACTTCTGCCCGAATTGTTCATTCTGACGAAAGTCAGGCTTGTCGTCTTAACTTGCTTAACGTGGAATCCGAGCCACGACCTGTCAAGGAAATCTAAAATCACAAAGTCCTCGCCGGGATTCGATCCCAGGACCTCTCCAACTTAGCAATTCAGCATCTTTTCATTGTAATTTTTTTATTTTTATTATTGTCAAATTTTATGCTGTATTTCGCAGTGAAACGCAAAGAAACTACTTTTGTAATATTTCTATACTGAAATTTAATACTACAAATTTTAATATGAGAAGACCCATAAAATTCTAAAAATTTCTTCACCGTTTCAAACGCAACTCAAATTTCGTCATGCCATCGACTCTTTCTCGTTTTCAATCAATTTTTGCGCGCCAAACTGCGTTAACGAACTATTCTTTATCTTTGGCTCGCATGCAGACCTCCTTCTTAAGTTCATGGTAAACGAAAGTGACGTTGAAATATGTCAGCTGTCAACAAAATTATGACAGCTGACTGCAAACTTTTAACGATCGTCGCTGCACTTCAGTTTCCACTAAAGAAACCGATTACATAACCTCGTTTGCTGTTATAGTTTTAGTAGTTAGGGTTGTTATTGTATTTAATTAAACTACTAGGCTTTCGCTCTCTCTCTTTAGTAAGTATACTATAACTTTTACGTTCAAACAACCTAGATCAACTTCCTTTTAAAACGTGTATTTTACGAAAAATCCACTCAAAAATACTGAACACAATTTTTTTCATTAATACTGTTTAACGCTAATATTAACGTTAACCTAATGTTAACCGTTAATATTAACTGAAATAATTCTCTTTACAATACATTCCATTATACTGTAATTTGAAGTTCAAATATTTTCGAGGTAGAAAATGGGAATAAAAATAAACCTTCACTCGCCGAAAGAGTCGATTCTTTACTCTTTCAAGATCGAACAACGACTTGAAACTTCCGAAAAGAAATTGCGTATTGCCGAAGCCTCGGGCCGCAGACGTGATAACTTTCTCATTTGGAAGGAAACTTTAATTGGAAATTTCACCAAATAATGCGGTCGCAAAAGAAGCCAAAAGCTTAAGAAACGACAGTTCAGTATCCAACCTGTTCGAATTAATCCCTCTTGCGCACAGATAATACAAATAATTTCCCATAAAGGAAATTCCAGCGCGAAAACATATTTGAAAAACAACAGAATCATATACAGGGTGTCTCATAAGTCCGGTCTTACTTATAGCAAAATTTATTTCAAATTAAATTTACAAAAGTAATACATTAGAACTAAAACAAATATTCAAATTGATGTCTTGTTTTGGAACTTTCTTTTTGTTGCAGGTGAAGTACTGTAGTATGGAAGTGAGTTATACTCGTGAGAAAAGACGGAGACCTTTTCCTCACGAGTGTAACTCACTTCTATATTAACCACTGAATGCTATTCTACTGCAACAAAAAAAAAAGGTCCCAAAATAAGACATCAATTTGAACACTTGTTTTAGTTCAAATGTATTACTTTTGTAAATTTAATTTGAAATAAATTTCCTATGAGACTGGACTTATGGGACATCATATATATATATATATATATATATATATATATATATATATATATATATATATATACACAGGTGTTATAAAGTCCCTATCTATTTCATTGAGAACGTAGCAAAAAGGGTAAAATTCAATAACAATATAGGGTGAACCAAATGTAGGTGGACAGTAAATGATAACGTTTATTTTGAGAATACATATTTAATTTTTTGTATACTATAATACAAAATAAAATTTAAATAAATTTAGTTATAATATTTAATATAATAAAACACAAACACCATAGTTATAATGAACACCATAGTTATAATATAATATAACACAAACTGTATTCAACCTACTGTCCACCTACTTTTGGTTCACCGTGTATAATAGAAGGCATACATTTAATGAATACGTAAGCATATGATTCTACATGAGCACCATCAGTATCTCTATAGAGTTCGAATCTGCCAGCAGCATTGCGGAACACATTTTGGAGCATGACAGGGGTTATTTTTGTAACTGCTGTTATGATACGAGCACGTAAATCTTGCGGATCTGTAACCCTCGTTTGATAGACGTTTGATTGATAAAGCCCCATGCAAAGAGATCCAAGGGCGTTAGGTCAGGAGATCGAGCCGCCCAGGGCCTGTTGCCTCCACGTCCGATCCACCGATTTGGAAAGCGTTCATTTAGGTTCTCCCGAACAATGTTTGCGTAATGACAAGGTGCCCCATCTTGTTGAAAGACGACGGTGTTTAAAATGCCATCTGAATGAAGTTGGGACATTTACGTGCTCGTATTGTAACAGCAGTTACAAAAATAACCCCTGTCATGCTCCAAAATGTGTTGCGCAATGCTGCTGACAGATTCGAACTCTGTAGAGATACTGATGGTGCTCATGTAGAATCATATGCGTAAGTATTGATTAAATGTATGCCTTCTATTATAGTGTTATTGAATTTTACCCTTTTTGCTACGTTTTCACTGAAATAGATAGGGACTTTATAAACACCCTGTATATATATATATATATATATATATATAATATTTGCAAATATTTAAAGACGAGGACCTAGTATGTTTATGGACTGCTCTCGATTTTCCTACGAAATTGCAAACAAGGGCAGTCGATGACCCTGATTTTGTTTCTGCAATCGGTTTTCTTGAGAAACCTAACCTAACCTAACCTAACCTGACCTAATCGAGTTTCTTATACTATTGTTTTTTGCAAGATATCGCACTAATTCTTGTAATTTTTTGTGAATTTGTATGGCGTAAGCGCCACACCAGCTCGGACTTATTCAAAAAGATGTTGGAGTGTATTGCGTCGTTTCAGTAAATAAATTTATTCAATATCCAATAACATTTTCTTTATCATTTCTCAAGAAAACCGATTGCAGAAACAAAATCAGAGTCATCGACTGCCCTTGTTTGCAATTTCGTAGGAAAATCGAGAGCAGTCCATGAAAGATACTAGTCCCAAAGACGAAATGAATTAAAAATATAAAGATAAATTTACATGCATTAGTTATAATTATTATAGATATTTATTTCCTTTATTTCTTTGGATCTATTTTCAACATTCATCTTTTTTGCAGGAAGTTCAGAATTCATAAAATTAATTCCTAAATTTGATTTACGCGCTTTTGTGTTATTCTTCCTGTTTAAACCTTCACCTCTTGAACGTGAAAATAATCATGTTCAGAATTTCATGTAAAATGACGAGAAAAAATATGGTTATGTGTTCACATTCAAAAAACTGAAAATGCAGTTATTAGGTAAGTAACGTCACAAAGATTTTTACGATGTACAACAACTATATCGCATGTCTAAACCCATTAGAGAAATGCCAGAACGATATAGATTATGAGATAAACAGATAGTATATAACAGTTAGTTTGATGTATCAATCTATCCTTTTATCCGTGCCTTCATTTCTAATTTCCTTTCCAGCAAATCTACAGCTGTGGTTGTAGTTGACCATTGTTCTTCTCCTAAAACTATTAATAGTGATGTTCCTCAGGGCTCTGTCCTGTCACCCACTCTCTTCCTTTAATTTATCAATGATCTTCTAATCGCATCTCCTGTCCTATCCACTCCCATGCCGATGATTCCGCCCTTCACTTCTCCACCTGCTTCACAAGGCGTCCCTCTCAATAGTCACTCCATACTACGCGTGGGACGGCTGTGATACACCTAACCTCTGATTTTTCTACTAGGTATCTCTGACTAGGGCAGAGAAAACCTTGTGGCTTTCAACGTACCGGTTCCTAGTTGATTCACTCCCACTCAGTTGTTGTCTCTATACGGGGGTCTTCTCCATCCCTGCATTCCGGAGTACGGTGCTCATGTGTCGGGTGGCTCAACCCACACAGCTCTACTTGACCGGGTGGAATCAAAGGCTTTTCGTCTCATCAGTTACCCGCCTCTGACTGACTGTCTTCAATCCCTTTCTTCGCCGCAAGGTTGCCTCACTCTCTCTTTACTGTCGCCATTATAATAGACACTACTCTTTTAAACTCTCTAACTGCCATGCCTCCTCCTTTAAGGAGAGCGTGCAGTATCGCCATTATAATAGACACTACTCTTTTAAACTCTCTAACTGCCATGCCTCCTCCTTTAAGGAGAGCGTGCAGTATCAAACTTTCGACACATTCTCATTCCTTTTCTGTCCAACTCTCGAATGCAAAGGTTAACCGGTATTCTCAATCCTTCATCTACTCAACCGGTCAACTCTGGAACAACCTTCTTCTATGACTTCCAAACTTTCAAACGCAAAGCGTCCAGACATTTCGAAAACTTTTTAAATCTTGATTTCGGCTCTTTCCTTCTTCCTCTATGTCTGGGGCATTTTGCGGGCATTTGCCCTTGGCTCCTCCTTCCTGCATAAAAAAATGTAGCGACATCCAAAAAATTCGTCTAAAATATATTGATACCGTTTCAGAAACATCATTTATAATGTTCTTAATGTAACCTAATTCGTAACAACTGTGTCACTGATTTTATTTATGAACAGAAATTTATTGACTTATTTCACGACATTATTTAATTCTCTGGTCAACAACTTCCCCAAAAACTTGAGCGAATTTAAGAAGATTAATTTTTTTCTATGATTGAAACAGAAAAACTTTGTCGTATATGTATTTTGTTTCTAAAAAAACTAAATATAATAATAATGATAATAATAATTATAATAATGCAAGAATTCATTGTTAGCATACTCATAATACATAAAGTGTCTCATTAAGCTTCTTTACATGTCTTGTTTGAAGCCTTTATCAGTTAATATTATTTTGCATCCTCCAGTGGTGTTTCAAGCACGGAACAAGTTTCGTGGAAGCAACAACGC